>CAUYRH010159899.1:0-35415 GCA_963574655.1 Perodicticus potto
AGTGTAGCTAACCAGACTAAGATTTATGTTAAACTAGGCTGTGGTGTCTCTCCCATACTAACTTCTCACAGTCGACCATGTCTCATTTTCATAATCATGGGGCTTGAAAATTTTCCATTTACTCATTACCATTATCATCAAGGGCAAAGAGAAGACCTTGAAAGCCACAAGACAAAAGAAGGAAATAACATATGAGGAAGTTTCAATAAGTCTAGTAGTGTATTAGCTAAAACTGTAATGTATAAGTCACTCATATATTTGGTAGCAAAATTAAATGACAAACTATTAAAATTAATACTAACTATAATAATTTGTTAAGGAATGTATAATATAAATGATGTAAATTATGATATCAAAAATTTAAATGAAGAGAAGTAAAAGTGCAGAGTTTTAAAATGCTGTCAAAGTTGGGTTGTTATCAGCTGAACATAGCCTACTATAAGATATTTTTTGTAAGCCTCGGGGTAACCACAAAGCACAACTATGATATATACAGAAAAGCTAAACAATAAGGAAACAAGGCATACCACTAGAGAGAATTTCTTAATTGTAAAGGAAGACAGCAATAGAAGAAGAAAAACAAAGAATCTATGAAACAATTGGTTAACAATGAATGGCAAGAGTAAATCCTTACATGTCAATAATTAACCTTGAATGTAAATGGATTAAATTCTCCAATCAAAAGATACAGAGTAAATAAATGGTTAAAAAGACAAGAGCCAACCATAAGCTACCTAAAAGAGACTCCTCACATAAGGACACATGTATCCTAAATGTGAAGGATTTAAAAAAAAAAAAATTCCTTGGAAATGGAAACCAAAAGAGAATAGGAATTGCTAAAAAAAAATCATAAAAAATAGAATTTCAGTCAAAAACTCTCTCTATTGATTAAGAAGATCATTACCTAATGATAAAGGGGTTAATTTATCAAGAGACTATGTCAATTGTAAATACATACGTTCTCAATATTAGAGAACCTAAGTATATAAAGCAAATATTAATAGAAGATATGAAGGGAGAAATAGGCAATAAAATGATAGGAATTAAAAGTCAAATTAAAAAATGTCTTGAGAGGGTGGCAACTGTGGCTCAAGGAGTAGGGCGCCAGCCCCATATACGGGGGTGGTGGGTTCAAGCCTGGCCCCAGTCAAAACTGCAATGTCTTGAGATAAATGTAAGGTGAGCCATTTATTAGTTGTAAGACTTAAAGAATTCATGTAATCTCTCTGAGTTTACAGCAACCACCTGTAAAATGAGTGTAACGGTAGCGACACCTTTTGTGTTGCTGCGAGGCAAAAATGAAAAAAAATAGTGTAGCTTGAAAATGTTTCAATTTATCACTCCCCACTTTTTCTTAATCAAGAGATAATGCTACATATACATCATTTCAAACTTTGAAAAACTGTAATGCAACAATTTTTATAAGGTATAAGGAAGCATGTAAACAATTTGTTCTTCATATAAGAACAGTGGACTCTAAACAAATCTAAAGAATCATCATATTGACAATCATCTGGGTAAATGAAACTATGAAAATGGGTTTAGAAACTTCCTTTTCCTGATAATGAGGGATGTTACCTGATGGAGAGGGAGAGTTTGGGCAATAATTCAACACAATTATCAAATCAGATTTTAGCGAATGAGGAAGTTACTCACTTTTTACATATTTTATGGTGTTTTTGCCTAGAAACAAAGTATGTGCTTATTTAAAGGTATGGTTTGTTAGTGTGTATCACACAGGAATCTTGTAAGGGACTGGTTGAAAAACATGTTTTCAAAACTGTGGGAAAAAAGTTATTTTCACTCTGGATTTAAATCTGAATGTAATCTACAGGTAAAGGTAATCTGGGGAAAAAATAAAGGGGGGACATCCTAGATGTTGGAGGCTTTTACAGCAGCAGTACTTGCATTCACTGGTAAAAATAGCTCTTACAGGCTTGGTGCCCGCAGCACAGTGGTTATGGCGGCGGCCACATACACCAAGTCTGACTGGTTCAATCCTGGCTCGGCCCGCTAAACAAAAATGACAACTGCAACAAAAAATAGCCCTGCGGGGCAGTGCCTCTGGCTCAGTGAGTAGGGCGCCAGACCCATATACTGAGGGTGGCAGGTTAAACCTGGCCCCGGCGAAACTGCTACAAAAAAATAGCTGGGCATTGTGACGGGCGCCTATAGTCTTAGCTGCTCAGGAGGCTAAGGCAAGAGAATTGCCTAAGCTCAGGAGTCAGAGGTTGCTGTGAGCTGTGATGTCACAGCACTCTACTGAGGGTGACAAAGTGAAACTCTATCTCAAAAAAAAAAACTATATATATATCTGGGCTTTGTGGTGGGTGCCTATGGTCCCAACTACTTGGGAGGCTGAGGCAAGAGAATTGCTTAAGCCCAAGAGTTTGAGGTTGCTGTGAGCTGTGACACCACAGCACTCTACCCAGGGTGACAGAGTGAGACTCTGTCTCAAAAAAAAATAGCTCTTACATTTATTGATATCTTGCCATGTATCAGGCTCCAGGTTAAGACATTTACATAAATTATTTCATTTTTTTGTTGCAGTTTGGCCGGGGCCAGGTTTGAACCCGCCACATCTGGCATATGGGGCCGGCGCCCTACTCCTTTGAGCCACAGGCACCACCCGCTAGCTACACTATTGACTTAATTTGCTATTAAAATAATCTCCTATTAGACATTTATTTTACTCTTAAAAAACTGGCAAACTACTAATACATTTCTCTTAACTGGGCCAAATCCATGTCTTATTTAAAACTTTCACTCCCAGCACCATCTCATTTATTAAGAACAAATGCTTGGTGAATTCCATTAAGCAGCCACAACAGCAGACAAATGAAAGTTGTGGTTAATAAGATTGGCCAGGATGAAATAGTATTCTTTTTTTTTTTTTTGAGACAGAGCCTCAAGCTGTCACCCTGGATAGAGTGCCTTGGCATCACAGCTCACAGCAACCTCCAATTCCTGGGCTCAAGAGAGTCTCCTGCCTCCACCTCCCAAGGAGCAGGGACTACAGGCGCCTGCCACAACGCCAGGCCATTTTTTTTTTTTTTTTGGTTGCAGCCGTCATTGGTGTTTGGCGGGCCTGGGCTGGATCCAAACCCACCAGCTCAGGTGTACGTGGCTGGCGCCTTAGCCTGTTCAGCCACAGGCGCCGAGCCAGAATTAGTATTCTTATTGAGAAGTTTTCTTTAATCACCTTGTTATTTCCTAGCATAATATAATCATTTATTAAAATGATTGAATATTTTCCATATTGAGAAAATAATAGTTTTGTATTGTCCTGATGTCTGCTTGGGAATAAAATGGGCACCTTATCAAATTCACTGGAGGTGTCATAAGAGTTTCTACCTGAGAGTAGGTGTGGAGGCACATTGAAATTAAAAAATCCTCATGAATTCACTATTAGATGTTGCTTTGTGCCATTATTGTTTGGGAGTGCTGAAGCTTCAGTTGATAGAATTACATTATGTGTTTCAGGGATGGAGAGAAGCTTGTCACATCATTCATTGAGCTTAAAGAGGAACACACTGCAATAAGATGCTCATTCCAAACTTAATAATAATGTAGAAAATGTTGATGATCGATATTGGAAAGATATAGGTGAGTAAGATGCTGCACATGAGCACATTACTCATCCAATATTTATTTAACAAGCCTGGCCTTTATTAATAAAATGCTATGTAGGACATGTGCTTTATTTGTTTCTTATAGCCAAATTCCTGAATTTGAAGAAATTTAAACATACACTAGTGATAGAGGGAGCAGCCTTTTCACTTCCGACAAATGTAGGCACTGACTACTTTTGACCGAAGGATGTATTGCTAACCTAGATTCAGCAGTCTACTCTGGAACAACAAAAGGAAGAACTCTGCTGCTGCTGAATGAATACATAGGCAGAGGGAGGGATGTATATTAGCTAATGTGGGAGCCTTGCAAATTTTTGATTCAAATGTTGGAAAAACATCAGTGTCATCATTCTCAGAAGCCATTCATTTAGAAATGGAAATTAGAAAATTAGGAATAATACAGTATGAGGAGCTATCCATCAGGAAACAAAACAGTTGTGTGTGTTATCTCCCCACACTAATGGTGAGGGCTCTACGCTGCATTTATTGCCCTGAAATTAACTGTGTTGGAATTTTCACAGCAAAAGAAAGTTTTGCATAGTCACTTCTTAGTGAAAGAGAGAGACCTAGCTGCCAGGTAGGAGCATCTGAAACAACACATTATGAGATCCTTTGATATTTTCTGAGTTGTTTTCTTTGGATTAATGTTCTATGAGATTCAATAGAAAAATCATCCCATGATTAGAAAGTTTGGGAAATGCTGAATATTTATCCCCTTGTTGTAAATGCACAATTATACTTTTTGTATTAAAGACTGAAAGGGCCTAGAGTAAATTGTAAAAACAGAAAACAAAACAAACAAAAGATATTGCTAACTCGGGCCCCATATACCGAGGGTGGTGGGTTCAAACCTGGCCCCGGCCAAACTGCAACAAAAAAATGGCCAGGCGTTGTGGTGGGCGCCTGTAGTTCTAACTACTCAGGAGGCTGAGGCAAAAGAATCTCCTGAGCCCAGGAGCTTGAGGTTGCTGTGAGCTGTGAGGCCACAGCACTCTACAGAGGGCGATAAAGTGAGACTCAGTCTCTTAAAAAAAAATACTGCTAACTCATTTAAAAAAAATACTTTCTGCATATATAAAAGGTGGACATAAAGTTCGTGCACAATTTAAAATAGTTTAACATAGTAAATTGCACACAAACTTTACGTCCACACTGTATATATGTATATAAGTATATATATATATGTATATATATATATATATATATATATATATATATATATATATATACATATACATACACACACAATGTATATAAAGGAGTGCCATGAATCTATAAGCCATTTTTTAAGTGAACAATTACTATTTTTCAAGACTGGCTGATAGTAAATACAGTCTAATAAATGCCACTCTAAGGAATTAAAAACCTGTAAATTATAAAGTAAATACACTTCCAGGTGAGAATGAGTGGTTGTGGTAGCAGCATTCACTTCATGGAGGCAATTGTTTTTATTCTATCCTGTCTACCCTTTCATGCTTTTTTCATTTCTACAAACTGTGTGCTATGAATAAAGAGAAAAAATGTGTTTTACTACCCTAGAGGAACTATTCACCCCACTGTAAATATAGCCTGATAAAGGTGCAGTGTAATATGACCTATTAGTTTAATTTCTCTTGTTAGAAAACAACAAAAACCAAATCAAAGCTGGATGCACAAAACCCAAGGGCAGAAATAAAACCAGGCTCAGGAAAGATCTAGAAAGAAGGTATATCATTTCCAATAACTTAGTCACTGAACTTCTTTGAACAAAGGATGTCTTCCTAAGCACAAATTCAGAAACTTATCTGGAGATTCAAAATGAACTCTGCTGCTGGTAGAATGAATGTGTATATTAAGTAAATATTAAATAGAGAGTGGATATAAAGTTCAAGTGCAACATACAAAATTGCACAGGAACTTTATGTCCATCCTTCATATAAATGAAATTTAAATATATGCATATATACACATATATACACAGTACTTGAATGACATTGTTTTCTTCAACGTTGTTTTGTTGTTTTGTTCAAGATTGTTTCATTGTTTTATTGCTGAGGGAAAAAACATTGATTCTTGTTTTGTTTTTTTTTTTGCAGTTTTGGCCGTGGTCAGGGTTGAATCTGCCACCCCTGGTATATGGGGCCGACGCCCTACTCCTTGGGCCACAGGTGCCATCCCAAAACATTGACTCTTGGCCAGGGCCGTTGTCTGTGTGAACTTTGCGCTTATTGTCTGTGTAGGTTTCTTTCGGGTATTCCAGTTTCCTTCTACATTCCAAAGACATAGGCATTAGGTGAAGTGGCATGTTTAGATTGTCCCAGTGTGGGTGTGGGTATGAGTGCACACAGGATTGGTTGGCAGCCTGTCCAGGGTTGGTTCCTGACATGGACCCTGACTGCTGATAGGTTTCAGCCACTGGCAACGCTGAACTGGAATAAGTTGATAAACAATTGTCTTACTTGTTTTTATTTTTTTATGCTCGGGGCGGCGGCTCCACCTCGGCCGGGAGGCTTGGCCCTTAGTCCCCGCCGCTGGGCGCTTGGCGACTCCAGCCGCTGCTGCTCCTGCAGAAAGTCCCCGGCTGTGTGACATCCCCTTACTTGTTTTTATTAATCTTTCAAATGTCCATATAGCTCACATTTATTTCCATGTTTAATTCTAGAAGTGTTTTGGTCTTTATTTACAAGTTTCATTATGTTCTTATGACCAGAATTATGCCCTAGGAACTTAACTTGTATTTATGTATATTATCATATATGGTAAAATTGGTTTTATTATACGGTGTTCTGCTTTAAGTTGCAGTTTATTACTTTATTGGAAGAAGTAGTCCAAAGGCCTGCCATTGGTAACCACAGGAATTCACTCTGGGGTCTATGGACAAGCCGGACTAAGATCAGTCACCCAGGATGTGCTTGTCAAAAAGCGTCTACCATCTTATCTAATAGGGACCCTGTCTTGCTACCTAGAATCAACAAATGTTAACATTTGCATATTTTAATAAATTAAAAGCTTTCAAATAAAATTGAAGACCTCCTTACTTTAATCCAGGGATTAGTCTAATCCCTACCCGATTTCTTTCCCTTTACTTCGTTCCCAGAGGCAACCACTATGACGAAATATGGACGGTGTTTTATGCTTTACCACACACATGTACCCATGGACACCAAAGTTCCAGACCACCAACTCCCTACATGACCCCATTTTAGGGGAAGACTAATTTTGTGTTTTCCAGGAGCCCATGGAATACTCTTCCCTACCATTCATAGAGATCCCGAGCTGGATGTGGATGGCGGGTGTGTGGGTGGGTGGAAAGCCTCCTGGATTTTAAAACCCCACCGCACTCCTGGGTTTTAAACATCCGTGGGGACCCATCCTTATTTCTGAGAGGTGAGAGCACACACAAATCAACTGGACACCTTTATTGTTTCAACAACCAGACTATTTTATTGAAAAGTGTTAAGCAGAAAGGAAAAGATGTGAGTGCTCTGAGAAATGTGCACTCTTGGTCTGGTTGCCGCCCCGGGAAAAGCACCCAGGGCTGTGGGGACAGTCCCAGCTCACTTCTCGTTGCCACCCAGGGTGAGCTTGTCAAGAAGGTACTCGTCCAGGCTTGCTTCCGGGGCCCCCAGCTTGTGCAGGTCGGTAAGGTAGCTACCCAGCTCCTTTAGGGTCTTCGCCTCGTCCTGCAGAAAGTGGATCTCTAGGAAGCTGCAAAGCTGTGGGTCACCTTTGTCGCTGACCAGATGGTGCAAGTTCAGGAGGGTCTGGTTCACGCTTTTTTCTAGATGGAAGGCACGCTCCATGGCCTGCAGACTGCACTCCCAGTCATCACAGTCAGCCTTTCTGACGTCCCGCAGGTAGACACGACCCCCGCGCTGGTTTTGCAGCTCCATCAGGGTCTCCGCCAACTCCCTCTCCTTGTTTGACCGCTGCTGGAAGAAGCTGGCAAAGTGCTTTAGGGCCACTTCTTCCCGGTCGAAATACGCAGCCATGGAAAGGTGCACATAGGAGGCATAGAGCTCCAGGGTGATCAAGCTGTTGACACCGGCCTCACAATCAGGGTGGTAACTTTGGTGTACCTGCAAGGGCGCGACTGCCATGGCCGGTGGTGCTGGCTCAGCAAACACAAAGACTGGAAAGGCCGAGCGGGGCCGCTGGGTGAGGCGCTGGCAGCGGCGGCGGCGAGGCCGTAAGCGGGTACGTTGAATCACTCCCAGGTTGAATGATGGTGGCGGCCAGCGGAGGACGAGCTCCCAGCCAGTGGTTTGTGAATGGTGGCAAGTCGGCTAGTTGACCGGAAGTGGGTCTGAGGGCTGTTACCATGGGGGCGGGGAGAGGAAGCTAGAGCACAGTCTCTGGGATCTATGGGAAATCTCGGGAGACTTTGTGGTGACATTTTGACCTATGTAATATGTTATTTATGAATACAAGTGCAACAGTTTCGAGATAATCACATGGATAATTTCCTTTAACAAATTATTTTAATATTGTTCAAATGTTATGTTTTTCAAAAGTGTAATGTTTTTGTGAGGTCGTTAGGTATGTTATCACAAAGCTTTATTTGAATGGCAGTTCTCCGTGATTTCAGTTATCTGTACCAGTGATACTGTGGACAGCCTTCTCATTCATTTCCTATACCTTATTAACTCAGTGACCTCCATTTTTCTCCTACTCATGATCAACATCATACTTCCTTGACACCAGAGCACTATCTCCAAAATCTCAAACAGTAATTCTTTAAATCTTTCCATATTTTTCACACTTTTTTTTCACTAGACAGAGTCTCACTCTGTTGCCCCAGGCTAGAGTGCCATGACTTCAGCCTGGCTCACAGCAACATCAAACTCCTGGGTTCAAGGGATCCTCTTGCCTCAGCCTTCCATGTAGCTGAGACTACAGGCACTCACTCATCATGAGCCATGGCTAATTTTTCAATTTTTAGTAGAGACTGGTCTATGTTTGTTCAAACTGGTCTCAACCTCCTGAGCTCAAGTGATCCTCCTGCCTCAGCCTCCCAAAGTGGTAGGATAACAGGTGTGAGACACCTCACTCCTAGCCTTTTTCACACTTTTTGAACTTGTTTTTCACTCCTGTATTCTCTCTAGTATCTTAATCTTTAAGCACAATCCTGAAAACATTCTTTCTGCCCTGTGTGGACTCCAAAATAGACAATCCAATATCATTTTCCTAACATCCTAGATTTGCTTATACCCTTTAGCTTCACTGTGAATTTCCTCTTCTTTGGCAAGCAGACTTAAAAGCCTTAGGTGCATTCTAAGAGAAAGCACTGTTAACCACGTGGATGCATGCAGACCCTCCTACCTCCTTTATAATTCTAATGCCACTGGGCAAGCCTTTTTCTTTAATTGATCAAATAGGTTGTATGACATAAGCCACATAAGCTATACAAAATTTTGTCTTTTCTGCAATTGTCAACAAGTCATTCTTCTTTCATCGTCAGTAGTGAACTAACTTAGCTTTCCTACCACTGATTTCAGATATCCTTTCATTAATTAATAACATTATTCTTTCAACAAATATTTATTAATTACCCACTGTGCTAAAGCACAGGAATAGGATTCGATGTAGAAAAAGAGAGCTGAAATCTCTATTCCTTTAAAAACAAGTGCCATATTTTCTTCCTTATTGCTTCAGGTAAACACATACACATGTATATGGAAATATAAATAACAAAACATATTCTTAGAATTCAAGGATTTTATATTAGAAAACGTAAGTCCAATCAACCTAGGTATTAATAATTAATTTATTTGTGTATTAATTCAGCAACTACTTATATGTTCCAAATATGTGTCGGTCACTGTGTTTGCTTATTGAAATAAGAGAAATCAAGCATAGACTCTGTTCTCAAGGTAAAAGAGAGAACGACAGAACATTATAAGTGCTCTAAAATGGTTTTAAAGTTATCGGTAAAATGTCTATTTTCCTTTTATAAAGCTTTATTCTTACAGCTTCTATTAATGTACTTTTATTTTGGTTAAGTTGTTTTTCTTTTGGAAGTTAATGTTATTTATAATCTGTGTTTATGAAGAAAATAAAGGATTATATATTAAAATGTCATAGTTAAAATCATCTTGGAAGTTTTAGAGGCATTTAATCATTGATCTTTTAAAGAAATAGAATAATGGGAGGGGGGAAAGACTGCCAAATAGAGGTAGTTTCTGCCAGAAACTATCCTGAAGGAGAAAAATTGGACTGAAGTGAACTTGGAGAAGTTGAAATTGAGGGGTTGAATACAAGGAGAAGAAATCAAGGCGTTCATCATCTTCTCTGAGACAAACTGCAAGGACAAGAACAGAGAACAAACACAGAGCACCTAGACTGAAGGCTCCTGATGCTCAAGGGTGAGGGAGACCACTCACCCAGGGGGTTTACTGCGAGCTCTCTGTGAGCAGCAAACAGAGCATCTCTCACCTGATGAGAGAAAGCCACAGAGTCCCAGTTTTCCTGAACCTAGGAATTTCCACCTCTGGGTCCCCATTATGCCTGGCACAAAAGTGAAGAAATTTTCTCTCCAGCACCTTGAGACCACAGCCCATCCCCCACTGAGAGACTGCCCCTACATAGGCCTAGTGTCCTGGCACAGCAGAGTGCTAGCTCAGCCCAGATAGCCTGGAGAGTCTACTCCATGCCTAGGCACCAGAAAGGCAAAGGAACCTCCAACTGTAGAAGCAAGGGTTACAGAAGCCACTTTCTCTGTCATAACCAGCTGGATCCTTAAGTGGCCACAGGAGGAAAGGAAGACAGGCCCTGCCTCCTCAACGAGTCTGGCAGTATCTCTGAGGGTACTCTCAATGGTGTGGTCCAGTGAACCGACTGTGCCCCCACTCTCCCCCGCTGTGAGAGGAAATTGTGGCTGGGCACCACTGATTTTGGTTAGGTGGGATCCTTCCTAGGTCTCCTTCCTGTTAGGGGAGACATTTTCTCTGCCAGATGGAGTAGTTCTGCCTGGCGTCTGTGCCTGGTGACCCCTGGATCCCCTGCAGCTGGAGAGAGATAGGCCTAGCCTCAGGCACTGCACCCTGGGAAGACATGAGAAGCAGGTAGCAGGCCACAGAACACCTCTCCCAGCTGTGGATAAAAGCCACAGCATATCCAGGCTGTGGTGGCCAGGACTCTGAGAACAACCTCGACTTTTTGAATTTGTTTGTATGAGGAAGGTTCACACCATGGGACAGGAATTTGGGTGGGAACAATAGGGCGGCCTGTGAATTCCCTACCCCCAAACACCTGTGGGGAATGCAGCATTTTTGAATCCATTACAGAAGAGATTTCAACAAAAAAAAACTGTGGCTCTTTTAAACTGGATGTAGGGTACCGATACTAGGACAGAAACAGTTCAAGCTAACTGGGATACACCACCAGCCTAGGACTCTCACCTGGAGGTCCCCTCTAGTGCTACCCCAACCAACACGGAGAAGCAAGCCTGGTCCTTAGAGATGCTCACACTTTAGCCCCATAAGTGAGCTTTGTGAGGCTGAGTGGGAAGGGCCACAGTCCTAAGCTCCAGCTCATTTGAACTGTCAGTGGTTAAGGGCTGGTCAGCTCCATATCCTGGGCCCTCCAGATTTGATTTTAGGCTGCCAGTGTTAGTTGCCAATTAGGTCTGTGGGGTGCTGCCTAAGAGTCCCAATTAGATTATCTCTCAAAGACTATTTAGGACAAACTAATATTACAGCCTAAAAAGTATATAAATGTATACATAAAACCTAAAAATACACATGGGGAAGAATCAGCAGAAGAACCCTGGCAACGTGAAAAATCAGAGCAGATCAACCCCCTCAAGAGATTTCAAAGGAGATACAGGTGAAATTACCATCCACAGAGAAATTGTTGAAATGACAGAAATAGGATTCAGAATATGGATGGCAAATAAGGTGAATGAAATTGAAGAGAAGATGGAAAAAGAAATCCAAAAAGAAGTCCAAAAATTATCTTTAGAATTTAGTGAAATTAAGGACAAAGTCACCAAGGATCTGGATATAATTAGGGAGGATGTAGCGGAGCTTAAGCAATTGAAATAGGCATTCAAGGAGATTCAAAACACAGTTGAGCATCTCAGCAATAGAGTAGAACATGGGGAAGAAAGGGTCTTAGAAATCAAAGATAAGACTTTTGAACTAACCCAATTATTCAAAGAGACAGAAGACAAAGAGAGAATAAAAGCAGTGATTTCCCTGAGAGTTAAGGGAATACTCCAAAAAATCAAATATTAAAATTATAAGGATTCTTGAAGGAGAAGAGGGGTCGGATAGCATGGAAGCTCTACTTCAAGAAATCATGGTGGAGAATTTCCTAAGCATTGCAAGACACCCAGAAATTCAGATACTAGATAGTTTCACACCCAAGCACAACTCAATTCAAACAAAGCAATGCCAAGCCATATTGTAATGAACCTGGCCAAGGTTAAAATGAAAGAGAAAATTCTATAATCAGCCAGATGTGGGCAACTGCTTAACTAAAAGGGGAAACATATCAGGGTTACAGGGAACTTATCAGGTGAAACTATTTAAGCTAGAAGAGCGTGCTCATCTGTATTTAACCTTCTTTATTTTCTTTTTCTTTTTCTTTTTTTTTTTGAGACGGAGTCTCACTATGCCACCCTCAGTATAGTGCTGTGGCGTCACAGCTCATATCAACCTCCAACTCTTGGATTTAAGCCATTCTCTTGCCTCAGCTTCCCAAGTACCTGGGACTATAGGAGCCCGCCACAATGCTTGGCTATTTTTTGTTGTTGTTGTTGTTGCAGTTGTCATTGTTGTTCAGCTGGCCCAGGCTGGGTTTGAACTTGCCACCCTCGGTGTATGTGGCCAGCACCATAACCACTGTGCTACAGGCGCTGAGCCTGTATTTAACCTTCTTAAACAAAACAATTTAGAGACCAGCATTCTGTATTCTGCTAAACTAAGTTTCATTTTTGATGGAGATATCAAATATTTTACTGACATGCAATCATTGAGGAAATTTCCCACAATAAGACCAGCTCTGCAGGAAGCACTCAGACATGTTCTTCACACTGACCAGCATGATAGATCACCATTAAAGTAAACACACCCAGAAATTATAGGACAAAACCTAGCTTCCACAATGGCCAAGGGATAAAACTAAGCATTGGACCTCCACAAAACAAGATGAAAGAACTCCACCATATTTATCAATTATTTTAATAAATGTGAATGGCTTGAATTCTCCACTGAAGAGGCACATACTAGTTGACTGAATAAAAAAAGCATAAGCCATCTATATTCTGTATTTAGGAAATACATCTAACCTATTTTGGGAGTTTCAAATTTCTAGGAAATATCTGATTTTTATTAGCTTTCTGCCAAAATGATTTTTTTTTTTGAGATGGAGTTTCAGTATGTTGCCCTCGGTAGAGTTCTGTGGGGTCACAGCTCACAGCAACCTCAAACTCTTGGACTTAAGCAATTCTCTTGCCTCAGCCTCCTGAGTAGCTGGGACTACAAGTGCCTGCCATAACACCTGGCTATTTTTTTGTTGTAGTTGTCATTGTTGTGTAGCTGGCCCGGGCTGGGTTCGAAACTGCCAACCTCAGTGTATGTGGCTGACTCCGTAACCACTGTGCTGTGGGAGCCAAGTCAGCTTTCTGCCAAAGTGATTTTAAACCTCATTTAATTTAATATGAATTAATGGGATATATTCTTCAAGGTTTTTTTTTTGTTTTTTTGTTTTTTTTTTTTGGTGAGACAGAGCCTCAAGCTGTCGCCCTGGATAGAGTGCTGTGGCATCACAGCTCACAGCAACCTCCAACTCCTGGGCTTAAGCAATTCTCTTGCCTCAGCCTCCCAATGAGATATATTCTTTAGATATGAAGATTATCAACATTTCCCTTTTGCTTATGTGGAGGTTGCTTTTTTTCCCCCAAAGTCTCAAAACATAGACAACTAATATTTATAAATAAAAATAGAAGATAATTTCAAAAAACAGATCATGCCAAATCTTTTAGACAATAGAAAAAGAAGAAATACTTCAAATTCATTCTACTTCATCTGGATACACCTGATATTAGGGAAATTATAAACATTTCACTTATAAATGAGGATGCAATATCCTAAACAACATATTGACAAGTTGAATTAAAAATTATTGTTTAGGGTGGCGCCTGTGGCTTAAAGGAGTGGGGCGCTAGCCCCATATGCCAGAGGTGGTGAGTTCAAACCCAACCCTGGCCAAAAAATGCAAAAAAAGACAATAAAAAAATTACTGTTTAAATAATGTATTTTGGTCAAAATTAAAGCCAATTTATGTGAGAATTAGTCACTATTTTCTTTTCTTTTTTTTTCTTTCCCCCACCCCATACCTCCTTCTCTGTCTGTCTGCTCTCACCTTCCTCCACCCCCCCACTGTGTCAATAATTGTCATTTACTGTCCTCATATCAAAGTTGAATACATAGGATTCACGCTTCTCCACTCCTGTGATGCTTCACTAAGAATAATGTGTTCAAATTCCATCCAGGTTAGTACAAATGCTGCAAAATCTCCCTTTTTTTAAGTGGCTGAATAGTATTCCATGGTATACATATACCACAGCTTGCCCATCCATTCCTGGGCTGAGGGACATTTAGGCTGTTTCCACATTTTAGCAATTGTAAATTGAGCTGTGATAGTCTAGTACAAGTTTCTTTACAATAAAAGGGTTTTTTTTTCCTTCTGGATAGATGCCCAGTAATGGGATTGCAGGATCAAACGGGAGTTCTAGGTTGAATTCTTTGCGCTTTCTCCATACTTCCTTCCAAAAAGGTTGTATCAGTTTGCAGTCCCACCAGCAGTGTAAAAGTGTTCCTTTCTCCCCACATCCACGCCAGCATCTGCAGTTTTGAGATTTTGTGATATGGGCCATTCTCACTGGGGTTAGATGATATCTCAGGGTGGTTTTAATTTGCATTTCTCTAAGGGTTAGGGATGATGAGCATTTTTTCATATGTTTGCTAGCCATTCGTCTATCTTCTTTAGAGAAGGTTCTGTTCCTCTCTCTTCCCCAAGGGGGAGGAGGTCGCTCTTAAAGTTATGATTTCTTATATGTCAGACAACTCATGGGAAAATGTTCTTTTTTTGCAGTTTTTGGCTGGGGCTGGGTTTGAACCCACCACCTCCGGTATATGGGGCTGGCGCCCTACTCCTTGAGCCACAGGCGCCACCCCTTCTTTTTTTTTTTTTTTAGAGACAGAGTCTCACTTTGTCACCCTTGGTAGAATGCCATGGCTTCACGGCTCACAGCAACCTCCAGCTCCTGGGCTTAGGCCATTCTCTTGCCTCAGCCTCCCGAGTAACTGGGACTACAGGTGCCCGCCACAACGCCTGGCTATTTTTTTGTTGCAGTTCGGCTAGGGCCGGATTTCAACCCACCACCCTTGATATATGGGGCTGGCACCCTACTCACTGAGCCACAGGCACCGCCTGGGAAAATGATTCTTTAATGATCTGTCCAATGCTGTAGGAAGTATGACTTGATTATCCATTAGTAATGTAATCCCTTGATTTTCACCTGCCAGAAAAATGCTGACTCAGAAAAACGATAAGCAATAATACTAATTTATACAGCATATATACTGGAAGAGGGATTGAGTGCAAAGACAAAACATAGCATCCCTTTATAGAACATGACGTGAAGATTTGTTGTAGAGTAAGTGGTGGTTTGAGAAAGCAAGATGAGGCCACAAGCAGCCCTTTTGAAAGGGAATCGGCTTTAAAAGTTGGAAATTGAGGAGAAGGGAACTGCTGAAAAGAATTCTTGAAAGACACATAATTCTCTTTACCTTGACCACCTGTGTGTGTGGTAAAGTCCCTGGCCTGGAGCAAAAGGAGAAAGTTGTTCTGAGAACAGTTTCTGGTGGCAGGAAGTGTTACTGTCTTGTATGCTATAGCTATTACTACATTGTTTAGCATTCTTTAGACCGTCAATAACTGTAAAGGACTAACGTCTGCAATGATAAGTGGAAAAGTCTGTTCTACATCCAAAATAATCTATTCTGAATTGCTTCCATATTTCATTAGGCCTCTATCAAATATCACTGCATTTAATTCCTTCTAAATCATCACTTTGGCCCTTAATCAAATGTATTCCTCAATTATACAGCAGAGAAAAATTTTCCCTTGCATGGGCCTTGGCCTTAATTTTTTTCTACTACACTTTAAAAATCTTTACTGTTTAGAAAAGAAGACAATAATTTATTAAACTAATCAAGGTGCATGATTCTCCGAATTATGATAATCACTTCCTAAACCATTATTTGATTGATAAATACATCAATTGGATCGATACATTTCAGTTAATCAGCTTATCTGTACAGAGATGGCACCCAGAAAATGGAAAAACATATTTAGTTCATTCAGTTAATAGAAATGTAAAATTGGGCGATAAAAATAGGAATCACAGGATTCTGTGCAGAAACAGAAGTCCACTTCCTTTTTTCTCAGAGATACTGGTTTATAAACTATGGGACTGATTTTCCTAGCCATGCTATCAGATAAATTTTGTTAGATTAGTTAATTGGAGTAAATTTCTATATGGGACAATTTGCTTTATAAAACTCTGTTTCATAGCTGGATGAGGTAGAACGTCCCTCACAGTATCTTTTTGCACAGGAGTGCTATTCTATCAAGTGAACAGACAGGTAATAATAGGATTTCAAAATTATTTTTGTAGAACAACAACTCAACTAATATTTCGTAATAAGTTCAATTATATTTCAGAAAATTGTGGTGTGTGTATATGTGTATATTATGCATACATTTGCATGTACATATTAGGCTTTGATCACTAATGTTAAAGCCTGCTAAAGTTTGAAACTTAATGTGAACTGTGGCTTGAATATATACATATTATTCTAAAGGGAAGGATCTGGTTAATATAGAAGTAACAGCCTGTGTTGCATAACTGAGACTATAATTGTAACGATTTAGAAATAATAATATTGAATATTTTTACCTACTCTTCCAATGTTGGCTATTAGCCAAGTGAAGTAGACATTATTGAGAACATGCATCTTAACCGATTGTGCATGTGTGTATAGTATACTGAATTTTTAATTTTGTAAAAGATACAAACATTGCATTAGAAGAGGAGGGAGATTAAGTCAGCACCAGGGGATAACTGAGATTACTGATTTTTCTGCATTTTTCATATCCATAATAGGAAGTGATTCTAGAATTTTTTTTAATTTTTTTTTTTTTTTGAGACAGAGCCTCAAGCTGTCAACCTGGATAGAGTGCCATAGCATCACAGCTCACAGCAACCTCCAATTCCTGGGCTCAAGCGAGTCTCTTGCCTCTGCCTCCCAAGTAGCTGGGACTATAGGCACCCGCCACAACGCCTAGCCATTTTTTGGTTGCAGCTGTCATTGTTGTTTGGTGGGCCCAGGCTGGATTCGAACTCGCTAGCTCAGGTGTACATGGCTGGCACCTTAACCCGTTGAGCCACAGGCATCGAGCCTAGAATTTTTTTGATAGCTACCAAAAAATAAGATTTATGGCAGCACCTGAATGCATCTACCAAATTTCCAATAATAAGTGAGGTCAATGGAATTTGATTAAATCTGTGGGTATAATGCAATAGCATTTACATGTCATCAAAGTTTTGTTACCTTAACAACACACTAAATGGAAAATATTTTAACAATTTTTGAGGTCCTCAAACTGTATACCCTAAAATTTTATGTGTATATGAACCACTTTATAACAACCTATCATGAAATATCTTATAAAATAGAGCTGCCTATGCTTGATGATTTTCTGAATCCATAATTTCAATTAGATTTTTCTTTAATAATTCAATTTCTTTAGATAAGTTTTTATTCATTTCCAGCATTGTTTTTGTAGCTTGTGTCTGTTTTCTCTTGTGTTTCACTGAACTTTCTGACAACCCATATTCAAAGTTTTTCATCTTCATTTTAACCATTTTGTTTATGTTGTGATCCATTGTTAAGGAGTTATTGAGTTACTGATTTCTTTGGGGGTGTTCTTTCACTTTTTTTTTTTTTTTTTTGCTTTTAATTTTTTAGCTGGCTTTCACTCTTCTTAGTTTGGAGTTGTTTTTTTTTTTTTTTTCCTTTCTTCCTTTAGCAATTCTCTTGCCTTTTGCCTCCCAAGTAGCTTGGATTACAGGTCCCCGCCACAACGCCCGGTGTCTTCTTTTTGTTTGTTTGTTTGTTTGTTTTGGTAGAGACGGGGTCTTTTACCCTGGCTGACTCCGACTTATGCTGGTCTCAACCCCTCCAAGCTCAGGAAATCCACCCGCCTCGGCCTCCCACAGTGCTGGGACTATAGGCTTGGGCTACCACGCCTGGCCCTTTCACTTTGATTTTTCATGTTTCTGGAGTTCTTTCACTGATTCCTTCTCATCTGACCTCTTAATCAAATTCTGAGTGTGCCATTCTGGCTTGTGGATCTGTCTGACTCACAAAGATTGATTCCTGATTTCGTTTGAGGGGCGACGTGCTGGTCCTGAGTTGCCTTTGTGATGTCCTACTAGGTTTGATAAAACTTGGGTTGCCTCTGTTCTGTTGTCTTCACCTCTTCCCAGTAGAGTGTAGTGAGTTTGGACCCCTGACTTAGTCTTCGAGCTAGTGCATTGTTCTTGTGACTATAAATCTGCTGCTCCCTATTTGCTTGAGTAGGAAGGCACTGGGTTTAGTTATGGGGTTGTTCCCCTTGTCATTGATTGATATTTGTGTGGAAGAGCTAGCTGTTGAGATTTTTTACTGCTGGTGGTAGGCTTTGGTCCTCCAAGTGGGACATATGAATGCCCCAGTCTTTAGGAGGGACCTTGTAGCTCTTGAGGTGTTGCTTATCCCTGCTCCCCCTAAAGTGGAGGGAGAAGCAAGACAGATTGTGGCTGGAATGTGGGCTTTGCTGAGCCTCTGCAGAGCACAAAGATTGCTTGTCTGGCCTCTTGGGGTAGATGCTGAGTTCAGAGCATTCGCCCCAAGCCAAAAGGCTTGGCCTGGCGGTAGGGGTTCTATTCGTGTGATTGCAAAGGTCCTGGGCCAGGCTCTTTCCATCCCTATCCACTCCCCTGGTTTCTGTGGTGGGTATTTTTGCTAGCAATGGGAGAAAACATCATTCAGTGATGCCTAACAAGGGAAATGACAAATCTTTTCACAAATTAATAAATACGATCAGAAAAATTTGTTCAATGAGGAAAAATGATATGGTAAGAGAACAATGCAAGACAAATTTGTCTATATTAATTTTTAAAGCAGTTTTTTATAGGTATTATTGAAAGCACCATTAAGAAAGTTAAAAATGTATGTGATGTTATTACAGGGAAAATCAAAGATTGCATTGGATCTATAGAGCCAGAAATATAATTCTGTGACACTAATTGCCTACTGTTTAAAAGGAAAATGTTTTACTTTTTGAAGTCTAATGTATCTATGTTTTATTTCTTTGGAGATTTCTTTTATTCTTAAAAGTCATGTTTTGCCACTACTGTTTAAAATATGTAATTTCTTCACTTTTTAAACATCATTTTGTTAAAGTACTTTTTATATAATTTTTAAAAATATGAGTACTTTTTTTTGTTTGTTTGTTTGGTTGGTTGGGTTTTTTTGCAGTTTTTGGCTGGGGCTAGGTTTGAAACCGCCAACTCTGGCATATGGGGCCAGCACCTTGCTCCGTTGAGCCACAGGTACCGCCCAAGTACATTTTTTGATTTATTTGGATATTTGGCCCCTCTAAATCCCATATCAAAATTTGATCCCTAGTGTTGAATGTGGGGCCTGCTGCCAGGTGTTTGGGTCATGGGGGTGGATCCTTCATGAATGGCTTGGTGCCTTCCTCATGATATAGAGTGAATTCTACCTTTATTAGTTAATGTGGGAGTTGGTTGTTTAAAGGAGGCTGGCACCACCTCATCCTCTTGTTCTTTCTCCCACTGTGTAATACACCTTCTCCTCCTTTGCCTTCTACCTTGATTGGAAGCTGCTTGAAGCTCTCACCAGATGGTGCCATGATTCCTGTATAGTCTGCAGAACCGTGAGCCAAATAAACCTCTTTTCTTTATAGATTATCCAGTCTTAGATATTTCCTTTATAGCAATACAAAAATGATATGACATGTTTTATTTTATACAGCTTATGGTATAACTGGTTATAAATTGTTGGTTTAATGCAGTTTTGATCAGGCATTATTTTGTTGATGTCTACTATCTGGCATTTCTGGTAAAAGGTTGAATATATATCTAATTCATATTCTTGTGTAAGGACCTCATTTTTCTGCTCTGAATGTTTTTTTTTTAAAGCTTTAATTCTTGAGATTCTGAAATTTCATTGGCATGTATCTCAATATGAATCTTTTCTTTTTTCTTTTGTTTTTTTAAATCCATTGGACTCAGTACTTCACGGACTTATTTCAATGTGAACAATTGTTTATTTCTTCAGCTCAGCAATTTTTTTAAAACCAATGTCTCTTTAAATATTTCTTTTCTGTTTCTCATGTTCTTTGTTATCAGGACCTCTGTTTGCTTTGGGTTAGACTTAATCACCAAGTTTCTTAATTATCTCTCATATCTTTCATCATGTTACCATCTGCTCAACTTTGGTAATGATACAGGCTGGCTTGGTGGAACTGAGGGGTAGACCTGCCACCTCCACCCTGGTGGTATTGGTGTGGCCACAGTGGGCAGAAGAGCCAGCAGGTTGGAGGGTAAGCAAGGGGACCCCGCAGGAGGCTCCAGTAGCAACAGAGACCAGACAACTGCTGGGGAGACACCAGCACTTTAGTGTCTCCCTCCCCTTGCACTTACAGCCAAACAGGGAACCCCCCATTTCCTAGGCCTGGTCCATTTCAGTAAGTTTCCTAGGCCTGGCCAATTTCAGGAATGGATTGTATCCATTCATTAATGCACTCATTCATCTTATCCAAGCAAAGGGACTGTATCCATTTATTACCAAGTCCTGGCCTACTGTAACTACAAAGGATCCAGGGGATTATATATACCCCTAGACAAAGAACCCAGGCAGAAAGAGACAGAGAGAGAATTACCCCCTACTTGGGTTATTTTCTCTCTGCTAGGAGCTTAGGTGTTTTTGTATTCTTTTCTGTGAAATAAATCCTGTCTTACCACTCATTTGTGGTCCATGGATTCATTCTTCAAATCATAGAGACCAAGAACCTTCTGAAGATCACATTCTGGTATCAGTAACGCATCACAGAATTTATTTCTTCTTGCCCTGATCTATTGGCTCTATTGCATTATTTAGTTTATATATTAAGGATTTAAATTCCAGAAATATTATTCTAACTTTTATTTGTAATATGTAAGTACAATAGGTTGTTTCAAAATATTAATTTACACTGATTGCTTAAATTAAATTATAAATACAGATAAAATCATCTTAGCTGAATAGTTATCCCAAGGAAATAGGGTTTTCCCAAGGATGTTTCACCTGATCTGTGAAAGTTTAATAACTATTTCTTGAAAACAAATCTGTTGTGATGGCAAATGAGTTTAGGAAAAATTCTGTTTGACAAACATTAAACTTATTTTTTGAATCCACAATTGCAAATTCAACTTAAAAAATTCATAGGCACTGAGAAACTCTAAGAAGCAATTTTATACTTAGAATTTCTCAGATTTAATTAAAATAGTTTAAGAGCCATATTAAGGCATGGGAGAGTTAAAGAAATACAACAAATCCATTTTAGAATTTATCACATTAGGAATATTTTGTTACAATGGAATTTTGTTAAATTTAACATGATATACTTCTACAAATTTCTAATACTTTGCATTAAATAAATACATGAATAAATATTTTCTGAATGCAAGAGAAAGGGAATGTTTATTCATTACTATCCCACTCTATTTCCTCTTCTAGGATTTTGAAACAAATTTTCTTTATATTTGCTTTGGTGATAGATTGGAAGCTCTGTTGTCTGTTTTCTAGGTGATTGGGATGATTTAAATGAGGAGAATTGAAGGATAATCACTACTGAAAGGCTTGACTAAGTTTATTTCAGCTTTCCTCTTTCCCACCAAGAGGAGAACACTCAATCAACATCCCTCTGTATGGAGAATCACTGTTGACAGGATCTAAAGAAAAGCACTGTGTATGATTATTTCTTCTATAAAATTTATTATAATTGGATAAACAATAGACTATAGAAATAGGTTTGTAAAAGCAGAACCAATTAGTCAGCATGCATATCTCCCGCCTATATCTTCATAATAGGGTGAACTGTATTGGATATTACCTGTTTTGCGGCCAAATGATTAAAAAGCATTTGGTTATTGTAGTAACTTTTTTCACGAACAAAATCAACAAAAATATTCTCAGAAATATTTGGAATATTTTTAGTGTGTGTGGTGGATATTGAGGTTACAACTGGATTTATTTAACTGATGTAGCTCATGTGGTTAAGTGTTTGTAGCCTCTTTATATGTAAATCTTTGGCAAATTTTAGTGCATCATTGAACTACAGTTCATTAGAGGATGGAATCTTATGAACTTTAGTAATTTTTCCACTTCTTACTAGGAGTAAATAAATAAGATTCTTATTCTACATAACACCTTTTGTAAACTATTGGCAAGATGGCTTTACTTATAAAGGGGTAAGCAAAAATAAATAGATAAATGAAAAGCTTTCTACTATCTCCGGCCATCATCATCTTTCAGAACACAAATTTCATGTTCACATTAAAAAGATATATTGCTGATGTTGATCATTAACTAAGAAAATGAGTCATGGGGGAGACATTATGCTAAAGAACAGTTAAATGGGACATATTCCCAAGATACTTGCCTCTTGAAAACAGCCGGTAACTAAAATCATTTAAACAGCATGCTGTCATTTTATGAACTGTTATACTGAAAAGGTAAAAGCCAATTTTTAAACTGGAGAAGTAACTACACACCCACTTTATGTGACCTCATATATCTGTAAATTGAAGTCCTCCTTTTGCATTAATATTAGTTATAATAGAACATTCTGGCACTTGTTACAAATAATAGGTATATGATATAGCAGC
This sequence comes from Perodicticus potto, assembly GCA_963574655.1. Lineage (NCBI taxonomy): Eukaryota > Metazoa > Chordata > Mammalia > Primates > Lorisidae > Perodicticus > Perodicticus potto. The sequence goes on from CAUYRH010159899.1 coordinate 22,624, forward strand.
AGCCTTTGATTTGAGATAATTTATGATCTGTATTCTCAGTGTTCTTCTCCTTCTTTTAAGGTATATAGATGCAGAGTGAATGCAATAAACAAAATTTACTCCCTTCTTACCTGGCAAAGAAAGACGTGGGGTTCAGTATCAAATAGTCGTCAGTTGAAAGCTTGACCCCACCCCTTCCAAACTGAACTTGTGTATACTCATCAGAAAAACGGCACCAATAATGTGACATGTTATTATGTAAGTATTAGGTGTGCATTTAAGATGATGTTAATATTGTGCTATTGTGGATTTTCAATCCATATTTGGTAGCTATTATAAAGTAGGAAAGTCGCTGGGAAAGTAGTCAATTCATTATATAAAAGCTTACCTGAATTTTTAAGTTTTAGACTCTTCTGTTGTAAGTTTAGAAGACAAATGGAATACATTTCCTTTTCCCTCTTACGTTATCATTGTTTTTGTTTTCCAGTTAGTCACTGAAATTTCATTTATATTGTTTCTGGTGATAGTGTTAGTAGGTAGTACAGTTCCAAAATATGAATAGCTTTTATAATCAATAAATCTCAAAGATTAGTCTGACAAAGAGTGAGTAATCCTTAGCCGGGTGTTGTGGCGGGCGCCTGTACTCCCAGCTACTCGGGAGGCTGAGGCAAAAGAATCACCTAAGGCCAGGAGTTGGAGGCTGCTGTGAGCTGTGTGATGCCACGGCACTCTACCGAGGGTGATAAAGTGAGACTCTGTCTCTACAAAAAAAAAAAAAAAATTCTACAGGTCTGCTTTACAACATTGTGCCTATACTAGACAATTCAGTATTGTGCACTTAAAATTTTATAAAGAGAGTAGATGTCATGTCTAGTGTTCATACCACAATAAAAGAAATCACATGTAATTATCAATCACTTGCATAGTTCATATGACAAAAGATTGAGGATAAAGGGCTTAGAATATTCTTAAAAACAAATATTTAAGTAATTTGCAAGCTAGACTCCATAGAAGGCCATACCTCAATGATGAATTTACGGGCTAGTAAGTAATTCTATTAATATTTTTCTTGTTTATTTTTTTCCTGAACACTTCACAGGGCTGTCCAACCACAGCTCAAAGTCCAACCACAGGCTTATCTAAGAGTTGTCTTGGGCCACACACTAAATACACAAGTTGAAGAGCAAAAAATTAAAGAAAAAAAAAGTCTGTGCATAGTTTTCCTGTTATCAGACACCACAGATGAGCATTGGTAGCCAGCAGAGGGTCATGGTTGGACACCCTGGTGGGAGTTAATCTGCTACTTTCCATCTTATCTACCTCTTCTCATTGCTATAGTAATGTTTGCTCTGACTTTCACACATCATCAAACATTAATTATATGAAAATCAGGCCCATTTCTCACTGAATTTATTGAGAAATGAAGCCTATCACTGTCGCATTTCGTGTACGTATTGTGTCATCATGAACTGCCATATAAATGTGGGGACTGGCTTCTGAAAGCTAATAGAAATGCAGCTATTTTCATTATATTAAGTGATCTATTTTCTCTGGCTAAGAATCTATTAGGCTTGGAAGAAGTCAGGTTGCATTGTGCCTCCCTGATGCTATTAGAATGTACATGTGTTTCCACATATATGTAGATCACAATTGCCCTTAACAGGGGCGATTTTAATTTTTATATTTTGATGGCATTCAAGAATTGGTAAATATTGTGTAATTTTATGATATTTGCAGCATGTTCTTATTTACCTCTTTTCTCACTGTTATAGGAAGAATTTGAAAATGATAACAGTGGTAATAGTGGTCACTTTTTAGATTATAATAGCATGAGAATGTGATTAAGTTTTTTAATCCCCACGCTGCTGCCTGAAAATGTTTTTGAATATTAGCAAGGAGCATATTTCTGATATCATTTATCTTCTGATGTTCAATAAGGCACACTATCTTCGGTTCCCACAGAGCTCAAAATTTATGTAACAAAGAAAAATTATGTATTTCTCTATGGTCCTTGGGGGAAGTTTCATTTCTTAATATTTTTTATGAAGTCTAAGCTTACTTTACTGAAGATACAACTAAATGGGCAAGTAGAAAGGTTTATTAGTAGAACATTCTAATTCACTTCAGTAGTTCCTTGGTCATGTACACTGAGTCTAAATATTAGATTTAGAGAAATTAATCAAGGTTTGCCTGATGTTTCTTTAAGTTTCCTTTTTATATTTTGGGAATTTAAAGCCAAGGGGTCTTTGATGTTTAGCACAACATCAGTCATTACCAGGTGATAGAAAGGGAAGCAGCAAAATTAATTGATAATGAAGATTTGTACAATCATTCATATGTCATATAATCTTTAAAAATTCAAGTGAAATAGGTAGTGTCACTCCATGTTTAAGATGAGGAAACAGCTTCTGTGAGTCATAGGATAAGAACATGGGAGTGCTGTGATACGAATTCATTTCTGCCTACTCCAAAGGCCATACACTTAGTATTCTTTCCTGCACACTCTCAGAAATGAAAAATAATTTCCTCTGTCTTTGTTAAACCACGTATTTCCATAGACAAATTCTCTAAAGTTTTTATTATTCTGATGTAATACTGAAATACACTGTAATACAGTTTATTATAGTATTAGGGACATGGTTGGCTTAAAGTAGAGGGTTACATGAACATATACATCACCAGTGGAAAAACAAGTCTTGATTTAAAACAACTTTTATACTTTTAAGAGCAGCTATACCAACATATAGTTGATGTCAAATAAACTTCACATATTTGGTGCATTTTGATATTTTATAAATCTATCTGCCTATGTCTATAACTATATATTTGTGAAACCACCAAACTCAAAATAATGAATATATCCATTATACCCCAAAGGTTCCTCATGCCTCTCTTTAATTAATTCCTTCCCCCACTCTCGCCAACTCTGGCCCTTCTGGGGCTACCTATTTTCTGACACTATCAATTGGTTTGCATTTTAAGTTATCTGGAGTTTTCTTAGTTACAAGATGATCTTAAGATAATAATGCTTTTTGGTTGCTCCATTTGGTAAACATCAAAAAGGGAAAATATAATGCAAAGAACATGAATGGGCTTTGAAAACTTTAAGAGGCTACGCTAACTCAATTGTATATCAGGCTTTCCTGACTAAAGGATATACAGTCTGTTCTCTATCTTCTTTGCTTCTTTAACTCAGTGTAACCATTTCTAGATTCTTTAAAATCAATTTAATATAAGCCTCATGAACCTGGTTAGCAATATTTAATAATTACACAGTACTTGTTTTCACCATGATTGTTGCAAATAGTGTTTCCCAAAATTAGATAAGATTGAAGAGAATAGTTTCTCTTTTTTTTAATAGGATGCAATTAGATCCAAAAAGGTAAGTGCTGTGATCTTGGGCATAAAAAAAAAAAAAAGCAGTAAAAGAAGAGCAACTAAGAAATTACAGGTTTCCCTTTTTGTAAAATGTTAAACAGCAAGAGTGGCTATTTAATTACCTTTCCATTCCTTCATGTGTTGTCAACTTCATGATGCAAATATTTGTTGAATGACTGATATTAATATTTTTCTTCTTTAAAGGCATATTTTGTGTTAAGCACACTAAAAATTCCTTAGTTACTCTAATATAGATTGAAAAGAGAACAATATCCTTAACCTCTGCTTAAATGATCAGATTGGGAGTGCATAGTAGGGGTTCCACTGACCACGTAATGCAATTCTATTTCATTTATGGCTTTTACATCTTTCCAGATCTGAATTTGTCTCTGCTCCTGACACGCCACTGACAAACCTGTGGTTGCCATGCCAGGCAAGATGGAAGAGCAGGATAGAACTGGCTTCAGAAAATGAAAGTACGTGTTTCCTTTATTAGAGTCCTTGATGCATATGTTTTTTTCTCTTATTATTAAATCATAGCTGTGTGCATTAGTGCAATCATGGGGTATATAGCTTTCATATGATGCATATGTTTTAACCCTAGTTTCAATGACTGTGGCCCAAGGTTTCAAGGAGAGTATTTTATTGTTAAGGATAGTACCAAACGTACATGTGGAAATAAGACACGAAATCAGAAAACTTCAACTGCAAACTTCACACTTGACCCTATTATCTGGAGATTTCTTAGTTATAATATGAAAATAATAATACTTTTTGCTTGCTCTATGTTGTAAACATTAAAAAGAAAAAAATATAAAGAACATGACTGGGCTTTGAAAGCCTTAAGAGGCTACGCTAACACAGTTGTATGTCGGTCTCTCTTGATTTCCTACTCCTTCTAAAAAGTACTAATTTGGGGTTCAGGTTATTTTTTGAAGTCCAACTGGTGTTTAAAAAATCAGAATAAATCAAACACTGCTTCTGTTTATGTTGTTCTGACAACTAATACCAATGTGCGTAATTACAGTATGGAGAGACCCACATAATTTCTCTGAGGAAAGTATTTCACTGGAAGTAGCTGTTACCAATAAGCAATAAAAGGCTTTAACCAGTGATTCTTATTTTGAAAACACACTCTTTCATTTCAATTTTAGTATACTTGTATGTGTTAGTGAAGTGAGCACCATTTTTTCATCTTAAGCAACAACTAAGGTTGAGTGAGATTTTGTTGCCGGCTATTGCTGGATAAACGCCCTCAAAAGTTTATTTTATTTTCTTGCTCTCTTTCTGCTGTATCCTTTTAGTACTCTTTTTCCTTCCTGGCTCCGTCCTCTTCTTCCACAAATATATGTTGAGTATTTACTTTGTGATGCTTTTCAGCATTAGGAATATATATAAAGTAAATCTTTAATTCTCAGCAGAGTCTGAGAATGGTGATATGGTGTCCATTTTATAGATGAGGATACATGCTCCCTGAAGTGCAAGGTGACATAACCTAAACGTGGAAAAGTCAGGTATTTATCTTGCTTAAAGGAACTGAACATTGACCATACAAGGGTGAACACTGCTGCACAAAGCACAAGGATTCTGTGGAGACCTTCAGAAACTGGATAGGTGTGACACTGAGACATACACCATGACCTTGGCCTCTCAGAGCCTTGAATAAACAGGTATTGAGATTTCCCAGATTTCAAAGCAATTAGTGACTCATTTCTTTAGCATATTAAAGTAAGTTCTTCAGTAGAAGGTTAAGTGGAAACTGAATTTCCTTTTATATAAACATAATGTCTTAATAAAACTAATCCTAAAGTTAGCCTCAGTGGGAGAGCATTGAAACAGGATCACATGGCCTGAGGGAAGTTCCAACAATAGAGAGGCCCTGACATAGAGGTAAGAAAAGACATAATTGAATGAAGTCTGTAATGCAGGAGTATGCACATCTGCAGTGTGTTTGTGTGTACGAGTTTATATATCTAGGTTAAATTTTAATTACAGTAAAAGAATTAACAAGGGTGTGAATTTGACCAAGTTCATATTTTACAAAAACATACTCACAGATAAGAGAGACTGGGTTGGACACCACTACATAAATACTATGAGATACAGAGGTGATGTGAACCTAAGTTTGTGCTGATACAGTGATGATACGAACCTAAGTTTATGTTGATACATTTGGAAAGAAATTCTAGGCCTTGGCTTACAAAATGACATCAAAAAGATCTGTTTTTATAGGCACATGATATGCCTACAGGAAAACTTCACTACAAACAGAGAATCTGTATATAAACAGGTACAGGTCCCTTCTTACTAGAATGAAAGATATACATCTACTTCCACTTACAGATGGATTTTCATCACCGGAAACAGAAATGCACTTCAGATATGCCCTACAAATCCTGTTAGCTAAAAATTTACCTCTCCCCTTTTCTTCTGAAGAGTTAAGGAAGCTATCTGATTTATTTTATATACACGAGTGCATTTAAAATGCTATTCATGAAATGCAAATCTTAATTGTACTTGAATACATATGTCAAGGCATTTTACATTACTGTGTATCTTTGCTCACAAATTTTGCACACAAAATTTGCCAGGTACTTGATGCTCTCTGCCATTCTGCACCTGTTTATTGAATTTGGAAAGTGAACTTTTACGAATATGATGAAAATTTATATGCATTCAATTAAGAGATGTGATAAAATGGCATAACTCAATTTTTAAATACAGTTTTTTGTTTGTTTGTTTGTTTGTTTGTTTGTTTGTTTTTGAGACAGAGGCTCACTATGTCACCCTGGGTATAGTACCGTAGCATCACAGCTCACAGCAACCTCAAACTTATGGGCTTAAGTGGTTCTCTTGCCTCAGTCTCCCAAGTAGCTGGGACTACAGATGTCAGCCACAATGCCAGGCTATGTTTTGGTTGTAGTTGTCATTGTTGTTTGGAAGGCCCTGGCTGGATTCGAACCCTCCAGCTCTGGTATATGTGGCTGGTGCCCTAGCCGCTGAGCTACAGATGCCGAGCCTTAACTACAGTTTTGATAAGTATTTTTCAAACTGGTTTTATTGGGCGGGGGGCGAGGGGGATCGATGGAATCCTAAAGGGGAAGATAACTACTTTACAATTAAAGGGGGTTAACATTATTTTGGCTATAGATTTCAATTTTAAGTTAGCAAAATAGTTGTCATAATTATTTCATTACAAATTTAATATAAGTGAAACTATACAAGTCTCCTTTCACCGAACACAGTTACTTTGAGATTCTTTTCACATTGTAGGGTAACAACACTAAATCATTCCTCTTTTAAGAATAATTATGGTTTTATTTCTGGTTTTATGTATTTTGATAAATAATTGATATGACTATGTAATATTTACAATGCTACAAATAGTGAGCAAAGTGTGTATGAATATTGATCTCCTAGTCAATAAAATATATAAAATATTGATGAACTTGAAACAGACCATTAAGAAATGTTTATAAGCATTAGATATTGACTTTACAAATGTTATCAAAGTTGTACAAGTATGGTGGGGCAATCATCACAAGTTCTTACAAGTACTGAAGTTTAAAATGAGAGTGAGTAATATTCAGTTCAGCAGTAAATAGAAAACCACCTCATCAGTCATCTTCAGATGGATCATCTTATAGGATGGATTAAGTATTTACTATGTGTGGTACAGGAGTCTTAAAAGATTCATGAGTCCATCCCTTTTGTTGAAATAACTTCTCAAGGAATTTTGGCATCCTGTACCCCTTGCTTGTAATGAAATCCTTAAAGGCAATTGTTCCATAAAGGTCCATAAAGGTCGTCAAAAATGTCTGGTGGAGAAGACCTGAGTTCTCGTGTATTGAAGTTTAAAATGAGAATGAGAAATATTCAATTCAGCAATAAATAGAAAACCACCTCATCAGTCATCTTCAGATGGATCGTCTTGTATGATGGAAAAAGTATCTACTACGTGTGGTATAGGAGTCTTAACAGACTCATGATTCCATCTCTTTTCGTTGAAATAACTTCTCAAGGAATTCTGTCATCCTTTAGTCCTTGCTTATAATGAAATCCTTAAAGGAATTGTTCCATAAAGGTGTCACAAAATGTCCAGTTGAGAAGACCTGGCTTCTCATGTATTGAAGTTTAAAATGAGAATGAGTGATATTCAATTCAGCCATAAATAGAAAACCACCTAATCGTTTTCAGATGGATCAACTCCTATGATGGAATAAGTATTTACTACATGTGGTATAGGAGTCTTAACAGATTCATAAGTCCATCCCTTTCGGTGAAATAATTTCTCAAGGAGGCCTGGCATCCTGTAGCCCTTGCTCATAATGAAATCCTTAAAGGCAATTGTTCCATAAAGGTCTTCAAGAATGTCTGGTTTAGAAAACCTTGATTTAGCTTCATGTAAGACCTTGGGGTCAATCAAAGGTTCATCATTTATTAGCTTTTTCCACAAGTTGGGCTTCAGGTACCATGCTCCATACCTCATCTTCACCCACTTCGGTTTATAAGGATTTGGTGGTTTCTGGAGTTTTCTCTCGATATCTAGCTTCTCTATGGAGAACTTTATTTCCTCTATTTTACTTAGCCCCATGCTTAACTTTAGGTCCGAACAAACCTGGCTTAACTTCTTCCCCTGTAGATCCTCATAGTTTGACTTGCAGTCGTCACGCTTAACCTCAAATAGTTTCACGATGAACTCTTCATCAATGCCCAAATCTCCATCTCCAAAAGTAGCAACCCATTTACAGAAGTCATGGATTCCGCTCGGAATGTATGGAGTAGTAGGAGGAGGATCAGGGAGCTCATCCTTTGAGGATGACGTCTCTTCTTCCTCAGTCAAATCTTCTGGATAGGTCACGGGAGTCTTGGGAGGTCCCAGGAAAGCTTTCCTATATCGATGTTTACAAAGCTTCATGGGATCCCTGGTTCTTTTCCTGTTGCCTTCACAATAAGCCCATGCATCCTCCAGCTCCCTCTCAGAATCCAGCACTTGCAGCACCTTTAGTAAGACATCTGCAGGTAAACCTTCCAGATTCGGGTAGCTGGCCAATGGGCGCTGGGTCAGGTGAGTTTCCATGTCCTCTACGAACGCCTTCCGTGCTTTCTGGCTTTGAGAGAGCGTGGAAAACAGGCTCAAGTCCTTGGATGGCTTTCTCTGACTCGTTTTGGGGGCAGGTCGGGGACCTTTGTGAGAAATTATGGGGAGAAACGACTCCTTAGGACTGCGAGTGATCAGACCTTCATTAGGCGGACAGCCCTTTCTGAAATCGTCCAGCCCTTCTTTTACAAATACCCACTGCTGGCTGTTCAGGGAGGTGGGGAAGTTCATAGTTCTGTTCTTATGCTTTGCCAAACACTTGGAAGGTAGTTTGTCGAGGTACCAAGGCTTGCAGTTCATGCCCAGAGGCATGGGCTGCAGCACCCACGGCCGAAATACTTTTGTCTGGTCCATCATCGTGCCCGTGGCTCCTGGCCACTGCCAGAGCTTCAGTGGTTTGTTTTCTTGCAGCCTCCGCGGTCGCTAGGAGACCACGAGTCAAGCGCAGCCGGATCTTTCCTGGGGTGGCAGTTGGCAGCAGGTTCTCCCGGGGAATCAGCGTTCCCTGGAACACCAACCGCCGCTGGTTCCATTTTCTCATCTATTCTAAGAATATAACGCTATTTATTTAAATATAAGCCTTCGGATGGACATTTGGCCTGTTTCCTATTTTGAATTGTAACAAATTAGGCTTCTGTGAACTTTTTATATTTACTTCTTTGTATCACGTATACTTTCGTTTCTCTTGGGTAAACTTTAGCAAGGAGTGCAAAGGGGAGTCAAATGACACATTCACGTTTAATATATTTAAGAAACCACCAACCTTTTCCTAAGTTTTTCTACTATTTTATATTTTGTCAATCACTGTAGGAGCATTGTGGTTTTTCTACATAGTCTCCCAAACATGGTATGGTTAGTCATTTTAATTGTGCCTAGTTGAGTAGGTGCCTAGTGGTATCTCATTGCAGTTTTAATTTGCATTTTCTAATTACTACTGGTATTGAATTTTGTTCATATGTGTGTTTGGCATTCTAATTTCTCCTTTGGTAAAGTGTCCGTTCAAACTTTTTTGCGCATTTTAAAATTGTATTGCTTGATATCTTGTTGAGTTTTGAGAATTCTTGATGTATTCTGAATGGAGGTCTTTTATCAGATAGCAAATTTTTCTCTTCATCCTTGGCTTTTCTCTTTCACTGGTTTAATAATGCCTTTCAAAGAGAAGGTTTTAAATTTGATGAAATCCAGTTTATCCATTTATTCTTACATGGATTGTGCTGTTAATGTACCTTTTTGCTTATCTACAGGTCACCAATTTTTTTTTCATTTAGATATGTGATTTATTTTAATTCTTGTAAATGGCACAAGATATGGATCCAACTTTTTATTTTTTAAATTTTTATCTTTTGCCTATGGATATTTGATAAGTCCAGAACTATTTTTTGAAAAGACTATATTTTGTCAAGGTCTATAAGAAAACTTTGTGTGATTCTAATTAGGATTCTGTTGCGTATGTGGATCAATTTGGGGATAGTCAATATTAAAATTATTGAGTCTTACTAGGTGCTGTGGTTCACACCTGTAATCTTAGCAACCTGGGAGGCTGAGCCAGGTGGATTGCCTCAGCCCAAGAGTTTGAGATCAGCCTGAACAATAGGGAGACCCCCACCTCTAAAACATTAGCTGGATGTTGTGGCAGGGACTTGTATTCGCAGCTACTCGAAGGGCTGAGACAAGAGAATCACTTGAGCCCAAGAGTTTGAGGTGTGAGCTATGATGCCAAGAGCTGTGAGCTATGATGCTATGGCTTTCTACTAGAGGGCAACAAAGTGAAACTGACCTCTGAGAAAGGTGCATGTTTCTATTTGTTAAATTTGTCTCAGGCAAATTTTACAGTTTTCATCACATATGTATTTCACATTTTTTTCTCTGTTTTCACTAAATATTTTATGGTTTTGATACTATTATATGTGGCATTATTGCTTTACATTGCAATGTGTAGTTGTTTGTTGTTAGTATATATAAATGGAACTGATTTTTGTATATTGACCATGCATCATCCAACGTTGGTGAACTCATTAGTTTTAGGAGAATTTTGTAGTCCTCTGAATTTTCTATATAGGTGATCATGTCATTAATGAATGAAGAAGTTTCCCTTCTTCTGTTCTAACCTGAATATCACCCACCCAGCTCCCCACCTGTAGCTTTATGTACTGGCAGGGGCCTATGTATAATGTTGGCTAGAAGTGATAACAGTGGAAATTTTTGTCTTGTTTCTGATTTTAGGGGGAAAGTCATTAAGTATAATGTTAGCTGTAAGTTTTTATACATATACTTTTTCGGTTTAAAGAAATTCTTTTTTACCCTTAGTGTTCTGAGATATGTGACAAATGCTTTTCTGACAAATGTTTGGATTGTCCGAAACGCTCTTCCTGCACCTACTGAGATGTTCACACAGCTTTTATTTTATAATTATGTTAAACGAGGGAATTATAATGATTGATTTCCAAGTGGTAAACATTGAGTTTCTGAGATAAACCTCACTTGGTTTTTATGCTCATTATTTATCCCCTTTGTATGTTGTTGGGTTATATTTGTTAAATTATGCCAAAAAGATTTTCACTTCAATGGTTATGAGAGATGTCTGGTAACTGTTTTCTTTTAATGTTACTGTTTGGCTGGCTTTGTTATCAGGCTAAGGCTGACTTTAGAAGAATGGTTTGAAAAAGATTTTTGCTCTTCATTTTCTGGACGCATTTTCATATAATTGGCATTTCTTTTTTAAATGTTTTGTAGAGGTCACCATAGAAGACCTCAGTCTCTGGCTTTCTTTGCAGGAAGGTTTCTTAAACTGCAAGCTTATTTTCTTTAATAGGCATAGGGGATGGGATATTCAGGTTATCTATAAGGTGTCCTCAAAGTCTCTCTATATAGGAAAACATTACATAAAAATAGATATATTGGAATGTGGTCAGGCCATGAGTGAGAGAAGACTGTGTATGTGTGTAGAAAGAGGTTGCCCGCGCATAGAGAGATATTTTGTAAAATTTTGTAATGAATATCTTGTAAATAAAGGTACATATAACTATAATTTCCCATTTTCCCCAGTATGGTAACTTTTGGACCACCCTGTATTTATTTTTGAATGATCTTGGTTAGTTTGTGTTTTTCAAGGAATATTTATGTGTCATTTATGTTACAAAATTAGTGCATAAGGTGTTCATACTATCTTCCCTTGTTATCTTTTAAATATGTGTATATACAAAAAATATGGTACAATACAAATTTTTTTTAAAAAACAATCTGTAAAATCTCTTGTAATGTCTGTCACCTCTCTCAATGCTGATTTTAAAAATTTGTATCTTCTCTTTTTTTCTTGATGAGACTTACTAGAGATATAATGCATTTTATAGATCTTCTTAAAGCATTAGCTTTTAGGTTTCATTGATTTATTTATGGTGTTTTTCTATTTTTTGTTTGAGTTTTCCTCCAATTTTGTTATATTAATTACAGGTATTTTGCTTTTATATGTGTTATAAAAACCACATTACTTTTTAAAAATTACTTTCCTTTACCTCTTTCATGTTTACATGGATGGAGCTAGAAAATATTCTTCTTAGCAAAGTATCCCAAGAATGGAAGAAAAAGTATCCAATGTACTCAACCCTACTATGAAACTAATTTATTGCTCTCATATGAAAGCTAAAACCCAATTACAGCACAAGAATTGGAGAAAGGGGCAAGGGAGGAGAGGGGCCGGGGAGGATGGGCAGAGGGAGAGTAATTGATGGGTCCACACTTACTGTGCATCTTAGAAGGGTACAGGTGAAACTTACTAAATGTAGAATATAAATGTCTGTACACAATAACTAAGAAAATGCCATGAAAGCTATGTCAACCAGTTCGATGAAAATATTTCAAATTGTATATAAACCCAGCATATTGTACCCCATGATTGCATTTATGTACACAACCATGATTTAATAAAAAATAAATGAATAAAATAAAAATTACTTTCCCTTAAACATTGCATCATGGTTTATTTTATTTTTTTCTGTTGATTTTAATATATAAAAATCTTATGTATTTATTCATGTAATCATCAATTTCATTAATATTTATTCCTTTGTATAGATCCTTATTTCCAATTAAAGATTTTCTTTTTGCTTGAAGAAAATTCTTCAACATACTTTTTGTACTCTATACCTGCTAGTGATGAATTTGTTTATCTTTTCTATAACTGAAAAAAAATCATAATTTTGTCTTGGTTTAAAAATATGTTTTTTTTTTTTTTTTTTGTATTTAGAGTTCTAGGTTGAATACTTTTGTTTTGTTTTTTTACTTTAAGAAGGTGGCTCCATTCTTTTATAACTTGCAGGTTTTTTTTTTTTTTTTTT
>CAUYRH010159905.1:0-15891 GCA_963574655.1 Perodicticus potto
TTTCTTTCTTTCTTTCTTTCTTTCTTTCTTTCTTTCTTTCTTTCCTTTCTTTCTTTCTTTCTTCCTTTCGGTTTGTTTTGTTATTGAGACAGAGTCTCACTCTGTTGCCTAGGCTAGAGTGCTGGGGCATCAGTCTAGCTCACAGCAAATTCAAACTCCTGTCTCAAGCCTCCCAAGTATCTGGGACTTCAGTCACTCACTACAACACCTGGCTAATTTTTCTATTTTTAGTAGAGATGGGGTCTTGCGGTTGCTCAGGCTGGGTCTCAAACTCCTGAGCTAAAGGGATGCTCTTGCCTCAGCCTTCCAGAGTACTAGAATTATAGGCATGACCTACTATGACTGGCCCAAGACCCTATTTCTTAATAAATTTCCTTCCTAATCTGCATTGTTCAGTTAGCCTCCAATGGAAGCTATACTATGAAAAGCAGCAATGTAGCATGTTGGAAAAGAACAGATATTGAAATCAGATATATGCTTGTTTTAACCCTAGTGCTATACCAATTCTACAAGTTGGGCTGCCTGAGTCTTAATATCTTCACATGTAAAATGAGGATAGTAATTTCCTCATAACATTTTTTGATAATAAGTTCTTATTAATTATGATAATGATGATGTTGATGACTATTTTGATCATTGCTGGTATTAATATCAGGTAATATCACAGAATTCAGTAAGCACAATAATTCTCTTCATCTTCCTTTTTCCTCTCCCCTTCTTCCTTCTCTTCCACCTTTATCCCCTCCCTTCTTCCCTTTCGCCCTCTTCCTTTTTCTGTTTTTGTTTTTTAGCTGAAATTATACGTAAGACCCTAATACTAATCCCTAAAGAACATCCGCAGAGCTCAAGACTCCCTCAGATCCTGTAGTATTAAAACAACAAATCTTGAGGCTCTCTGAAGGACTGGATCTCGTAATTGCTAAACGAAAGCCCAGTCATGACTCAGTGCCAAGTCACAAGCCAGTCAGACATTAGGAGGATTAGGCTGCCAATGCAATTCTCCGCAGCTATACATACCTATCTCAACCAGTGATATGAACCTGTTAAGACTTCTGTAAACATTTCAGTGTATTCCTTAGCTGACTATTATCAAACTTCCGTTTAGAGAGGAAATTTGGAATCACCTCATATCTTTGATGTGAATCATCAATTTCATTTCGTAGTCAACTTAATTGCTTCTTTGGAATCCATCATAAATAAATAGTGGGTTTTCTTTTTTAAAAAAAACTTTAAAATATTTGAAATACTCAAAATTATAATTCTTTCTTTTTCTTATAAGATTTAAGATTTATTGAATGCCTACCTTGTACCAACTTCTTTTCCTATAATACTTAGCCTTGAAATAGCCCTTCCAAGCTTATTAGTCCATTTCTGAAATAAAAGAATGATGGAGTGAGGCCAAATAACTTTCCTGTAGTCATAAAATTAAGGAACAAAGAGCTAGGATTTGAACTCATATTTTTTGACCCCAAATTTTACATCACCTTCCCTGTACCTCTCTGTTTCATAAGCTAAATGTTTATAGCTATCTGTACAAATTAAGAAAAAAAAATGGCCAGTCATGATAGCTCATGCCTATAATCCTACCACTCTGGGAGGCCGAGGCAGGTGGATCGCTTGCACTCACAGATTTGGGATCAGCCTGAGCAAAAGAGAGACCTTGTCTCTGCTAAAAATGAAAAACTGAGGCAAGAGGGTTACCTGAGCCCAAGAGTTTGAGGTTGCTAAGAGCTATGACACACAGTACTCTACTGAGGGCAACATGTGAGACTGTGTTTAAAAAAAAAAGTTAAAACATTAAAATAAAATACTAATAATGTTGGATTATTATCACTGAGTTATGGCTGGAGATCTACACTTAGTTCTGATTGTTTCTTTGTCACCATTTCCTACTTTAGGACTCTGATAGTTATTTAATACCTAAAACATGTTGGATGATACCACATCATTCATAATCACTGTTTCTACATGCAGTACAGTGTAGATTTGCTGTATATAAACTTTGGGAGTTTTTGTGTGTGTGTGTGTGTGTGTGTGCATAATATGTGACAGCTGCCAAGTATTTCCTGAGAACTTCCTGGGTGTGATGATGAGTTGTTAGGTATAGCAAGAACATACATCATCTCTTATGTGATATGACTTTTGAGAGGAAAATACTTATTAAAATCAGGTTTCTAAACCTTCCAGAATAACAAGTGTTGAACATAACTCTCCCATCATAAGTAATGCTAAAAATGGGCAAAATACATGTGGCAGTAGTTTTCAGACAATGCAAAGCTCTGAGGCTTCAGAGAAGGGGGAGAGACAAGTGATCTATCTATTTCTCCAGCTTTCTGTCTGAGGGTACCTATCAGACCAGAGGTAAACTGGGAGGTGGAAATCAATTACGGAATGGAGGTTTCACTAAGATAAAATGACAAAGATTGGAATTAAGTCCACCTGAAATAGCAAAGTATTACAAAAAAGGGAACTCTGTAAAAGGGATTCCTATGCCTCTATGTGGGTTTTGTTTTCTCCTGCAGTTTTTTTTTCTTTTTTGCTTAGAACTGAGCTGGGCAAGCATATAAGATTGCATAAAGTCTAGCAGAAAGAGGCTAATAATAGGCAGAAATTGAAAAGAAACGCCAGTGGTCATATGATGCTGGGAAATGCTGAGCAGTACAATGCAGTCAGGGTAGAAAAACCTCATTGAATATGTGGACCATTTATTTGAAACTTGTCTTAGATTACCAGAGATGTCATGAAAATACTACCAACTCATGACGCACACAACAGAAATCAATCTTCTCATAGTTTCTAGAGACAAGAAGTTCAAGATCAAAGTGCTGGGTGGGCTGATTTTTGGTGATTTGCAGATGGCCACCTTTCCTCTCTGCCTGCACATATTTGGTGTATCCTATTTTTCTTACAAAGATGCCAGTCCTATTCTTTTAGGGCATCTTATGACCTTATTTAATCTTAATTACTTCTTTAAAGACTTTATCTCTGAATACAGACATGTTTAGGGTTAGAGCTCCAACATATGGATTTGGAGAGAACACAGTTCAATCCATAAAGTACTTCCCTCTGGTCCTCCAAACTTCATGTCTTTCTCACATGCAAAATAATTCACCTTATCCCAATAGTGCCCCAATTTTTAACCTATTTAAGTATCCACTCCAAGTTAAATTAGGTCTCATTAAAAGACTGAGACCTGATCATACCAGTACAGAAACCCACATCTATATATCATGTAAATAACATAGAGATGAGTCTCAAGGTACGATTTATACTGAGGTAGAATTCCCATCCGGCTGTGAACCCACAAAACTAGAGAAGTTATCTGCTTACGAAATGCAGTGAGGTTTCTTTCTGGTTTCTTGTCCAAAATATATGGCACTTGGAAGTCATTACTCTGTCCTAACAAGTGAAAAACTAAACAAACTGAAAATGTCCACAACCTTTCTTTGATCTGTTGGAGAGATGAGGTCACAGAGTAGAATGCTCCCCTCAAAATTGTAGAGGTAGGTGGGCAAATGGAGAGAATTACAACTTACTGGAGCAGAAATCCATAAGCAGAAAAACCCATGCAAAAAGTGCCTACATAAGAAAATCCAAACTGGAATTAATGAACTACTGGAGGATTAGTGTGGACAAGTCTAAAAATTAAAAATTTCAGTATTCATTTGTTGGAAAGTTCTCACACTTTTGAGAATTTTACCTCTAAGAGCTCAACCAGGTTCTCACAATAAATGTTGGAGAAACATCCCCTCTTGCTTCCAAAAGGGGGAGGGGAAAGTAACCATTTTGAAGTATACCATAACATTCTTAACAATAGTTTCAAGATAGTAAAGAGAAATGGTTTTATAAGAACCTAAAGTATTCATTTTTTTCCCCAGAGCTTAACTGACCCATAGAAAGGAAATATATAACTCCAGCCACCTCCAAACTTCCACATGGGAGAAGGAGAATACTGAACTTCAACTCCTCTAGATTTCCACATGGGAAAAGAATGTCCAACTCTAGCTCACTCTCAACATACTGTCCTATCAAAGGCAGGAAATGGGAACTAGAGGGGAATGAGAATGAGACACAGTCTTGTTAAAAGACTGAGACTGAATCATCCCCGTATCTCCACCTTCACCACATTCATGAGGGACTATTTACATCAGTACCTTTTCCCCACTACATCATGTCAGGCTACAAAACATCAATTACGAGGCATACAAAAAGGCAAAATACAAAGTTTACAGAAACATAGCAAACAACACAAGGAGACTCAGATAAGGCAGGGGTGTTGGAAGTTTCAGACCATTTAGAAAAACTATGGTTAATATGCTAAATTCTCAATTAATAAAGCAGAGAGCAGACAAGAAGAGGTGAACAATGTAAGCAGGGAGATGGAAATTTAAGAAAGAACTACAAATGTGCTAAGCATAGAAAACTCTATAATAGAAACGAATGTTTCTGATGGGCTCATTGGTTCCTTACACTGGTCTTGGGCTGAGAGAAGAATCTCTAGACATGAGAAAATGACTATAGAAAGACAAAGAGAGAGAAGGAAAAGAAAGGATATCCAAGAACTATAGGGCAACTACTAAAAGTACAACAAATGTATAATGGGAATAATGGAAAAAGAATAAAGAAACTGGAAGAATTTTTTTTTTTGAGACAGAGTCTCACTTTGTTGCCCTTGGTAGGGTGCCATGGGGTCACAGCTCACAGCAACCTCCAGCTCTTGAGCTTAGGCGATTCTTTTGCCTCAGCCTTCTGAGTAGCTGGGACTATAGGCACCCCCCACAATGCCCTGCTATTTTTTTGTTGCAGTTTAGCTAGGGCTGGATTCGAACCCTCCACCCTCGTGCCCTACTCACCGAGCCACAGGCACTGCCTGAAACTGGAAGAAATTTTTAAAACAATAAGGCTGAGGATTTCCACCAAATAACCATCAGACATCAAACAATAGACCCAGGAAGCTCAGAGAACACTATAGAACATTAAACTACAGAAAATTAAACATAAAGGAAAAAAATCTTGAAAGGAGCCAGAGAAAAAAATACTTTACCTATATGGAAACAAAAATAAGAAACACATCAAACCTTTGACATTATCCTTCAAAAGTGAATGATAAAGACTTTCTTAGCGGAATAATAATTGAAGTCATTTTTTAAAAACCAGCAGACATGCTTGCAGAAAATGTTAAATTCTTCAGAAAAAAGGGAAAATGATATTAGTCATAAATGTGAATGTACATAAAGAAAAAAAGTGCATCAGAGAAGAAATACGTGAAGGTAAAAGAGAAACTTTACTTTTCTTATTCTTAATTGATCTAAAATATAACAGTTTATTTAAAATTATAATTGTCAACATATATTTTGCATGCTATGTTTAGGCACACCTGTATATAAATGAAATGAATGACATCAATGATACCAGAGTCAGGAAGAAAAAATGAGAAGTATTTCTTTATTATAAGAAATTTGCACTACTTGTAAAGTAGAATAGTGTTATTTGAAAGTGGACTACTATTAATTGTAAATATTTATTATAAGCCATAAACCACTTTAAAAAAATAGAAAAAGAAGTATAATTGATATGATAAGAAAGAAAAAATAATCATGAAATTGCTCAATTAAATGCATAAGAGGCAGTAAAAGAGTGGAAGACAAAACCAGACACAAATAAATAACCACATACATGGTAGCTATTAATCCAGTCCTGTTTATAATAACTTTAAAAGTCAATGGTCTAAATGCACCACTTAAAAGATAGAGATTGGCTGGGCGCGGTGTCTCATGCCTGTAATCCCAGCACTTGGGAGGCCAAAGCAGGTAGATTGCCTGTGCTCATAGGTTTAAGACCAGCCTGAGCCAGAGCAAGACCCTGTCTCTAAAAATAGCCTGTCATTGTGGCTGATGCCTGTAGTCCCAGCTGCTCAGGAGGCTGAGGCAAGAGAATTGCTTGAGCACAAGAGTTAGAGGTTGCTGTGAGCTGTGACGCTATAGCATTCCACCGAGGGAGACAAAGTGAGAAAAAAAAAAAAAAGTAAAGAAAAGAAAAAAGAGAGATTGTAGGAGTTTATTAAAAAATAAGACAAAACTACATGGTGTCTACAACAAACCAAACTTAAATATGAAGACACATACAGATTACAAGTAAATGAACAGAGAAAGACATAATATGCTAATGCTAATCAAAAGAAAGGGGAAGTAGCTGTATTAATTTCAGAGGGAATAGACTTTACAGGAAGGAAAGTTATCAGTATAAGTGGAGCATCACATACTGTAAAGGGGGTCAATTCTCCATACACACACACAAAAACCCAAATACTTAATGTGTATGAGCTTAACATGGAGCATCAAGATACATTAATGCAAAAATATATCTACAAAGAGAAGTAGATGAATTCACTATTTTACATACTTTGCATATTCCCAGCAATATTTAAAACTCCACAAGACTGCCATTTGTCTCTCAGTAAACCCTTTTGACCCATAGAGCTGAGCACAATATTTGGTGCATAGTAGTTTCTCATTAAGTGTTTGCTGAAAAGATAAATAATTACGTATTTATCTGTTTTCTTGTTTACATAGTAGTTGATTAGTTGATAGTCCAATATATTTAATTTCAACCTTCTACTATGAAAATTATTTTGGGAAGCATATATCCGGTACATAAATAATTAAAAAGAGGAAAATATCAAAAAAAGTATCAAATTTGCTTACAGGAGAAACAGCGGGAGGATGAAACAACCATCACAGATTTAGAAACCTTATAAAGTCATTAAACTGAAATAGGATGTTGTTAGGTGATTTCAGTGAATTCTAAGCACATTAAACCCAGGAGGTATGTATTTCACCTCAGTTCAGTTTTAAAAGGGTGCACTGAATTCTCAAAAAACAAGGTAATTAGTGCAATCAAGGACATATCTCTTTGTTATGGGTGGCTTGACCAGGAGTCACAAGGGAGAACGCAGCTCCTGACACGTGGCAAAGGAGCGTATCTAGGGAATGTCTTCAAGTTGCTTCGGTAGGGCCTTCTTGTCCATGTGTTTGACTTTCTCTGAAAACTTAAAATCACGAGGGGCATGTGCAGGTGCACACACTCATGTCTGCTCTTGCTCTATCAATAACACTAGAAAAAGTAGCATAAGCATTCAATTAAAATTTGATGCATTAAATAATCAGTAAATGGGAAATGGGGGAGTGCGGAAGCCCAAATCCCAAATTGAAGAGGTAGGGAGTAGAAACTGTACGCTCCTCTCTACTTTGGGGATCTTAAGCAATTAAATGACTGAACAGTGACAGCTAGATTATTGGTAAAGATCTAAAACTCAGGAGCCAAATCTACTGAGTGTCAGCCACAAACTGTGTACTTTTAAATTAAAGCCCTATGACTTCAGATTGCAAGTTGGAGCCCTATGTTATATGCCAATATGTAGCTTGGTATTCAATATATTTTTGAATAGCAAAGGGCAGCAAAGGCTAATTTAATTCACTAAAAATAAGAGGAGTATATATAGATTTATTTTTCTGCTCCCTCATGTTCATTAGGAAAACAAAATCAGGCTTTTTAAACAGATTTTTCTGGTTTTTTTTCTTTCTTTCTTTTTTTTTTGACATACAGCCTCACTCTGTCTCCCTTGTTACAGTGCTATGACATCATAACTCACAACAACCTTAAACTCTTGGGCTGATGCCCTTCTCTTGCCTCAGTTTTTGTGTTTTTAGTAAATATGGACTCTCACTCTTGCTCAGGTTGGTCTTGAGCTCCTGAGCTCAAGTGATCCACCCACATTGGCCTCCCAGAGGGTTAGGGTTACAGGTGTGACCCATTGCACCCAGCTGAGACAGCTTTTTCTGATAACATTGATTTGCTGGACTATTGCTCATCACAAAGTTATTTTGTTCAATGTTTTCCTTCTGAATTTTCCTTCTTTCTTTTTATTTAAAATCTGCTCTCCTCAAATACAACGTTGGCTCTCTTTATACCACAACCAGAATATTAGTTTACTAGAGCTACTATAGCATAATATTCCACGGTTTTGGAGGGCAGAAGTCCAGGATCAAGATATCCGTAGGGCTGGTTTCTTCCGAAATCTCTCGTCTTTGTTAATAGATGGTCCTGTTCTCCCTGTATCTTCCTGCCATCTCCCCTGTGTGTGTGTGTGTGTGTGTGTGTGTGTGTGTCCTAATGCCCTCTCCTTATAAAAAGAATATCAGTCATAGTGGATTAGGGCACACCCTAATGACCTCTTTTTACTTAAAAAGTAAAAAAAAAAAAAAAACTTAATTGCTTTTTTAAAGATCATATCTCCAAATGCAGCAACATTCTAAAGTACTGGTGGTTAGATCATCAACATATGAGTTTGAGAGGAACACAGTTCAGCCCCAAACAGCCAGTTCTTCCTACCCCACCTGCGCAGGTACGGCACAGGTCTTTTCTAGGGGCTTGGTGAAGACTGGTTCACTGTGCACCACGTCAATATTCTTAATAATGTAAATACATAAAAACTGTCCAAGTCTACCCTTAGAGTTGATATTTGCTTTGTTCCTTTTACTGTGGTTTGAGGTGATGAGGAACAAGGAGGGGAAGTGATGCCAGACTTGGACCAAGCTGGTGAGTATTACAGCTCGTGTTTGTGCTCCTTATGATACAATTCCCTCTTATCTTGGATATCATGATCCTTTTAGTAGCTTTTCAAGAGATCCCTGATATATTTGGTTTGGGAAGAAACCCAGGCTTCATTTCTCCTTTAGTGACACTTAGTAATGTCAGATCTCTTACCGGTCCCCTATTTCTGTATTTTGCCTCCCACGTCCTGCTCTTACTGAATGGTACAGCACAGATACGACTTGAGTCATTTTGTTGACTAGAGAAATTCTTAGGTCAGATTTTGATACAGACTTCAAAAGGTACAGTATGTCTGTTTATCATCAAGGAGGAAAAGAGGCTTAAGGTATTTATAAACTTTGTTTAATTTTATCTCCTCTTCTTGTGGCCTTCAAAGGAGCAAAGCAAAACATTCCCGTCTAAATGAAATTCCTTCTTATCTGAAGCTGTTTTCTTTAATTAGTCACCAAACTTTGCCACACTGTCCTGGAAGTAAACGTTCATTCTTAATAGAAATGCAAATGCTGATTTTCTTCGTTACTAAGTATATGATTCCGAAAGCAAAATTCTATGTCATTTATAGGCTATGGCACAGTGCCCATAAGTGCCACAGCTACTTGTAGAAGGGAAGGCAAGATTTGTAGAGGATGTTTGGCTTAAATGTACTTTAGAGGATTTGTGCAAGGATTTGGATAAATAGAAAAAGAGGAAAGAAATACCAAAAAGTCTGTCATGGATTAGAATTCAGGGCCTGTCCAATTTACAGCCTGCAGGCCACATGCAGATTATTTGAGTCCTGTTTTGCTTATCTGTGGTGTCAGGCATTGCAAAAATAATGGCTAGACTTTGTTTTGCTCTTCGGCTTCTGTCAGTGTTTATGATTTTAATGTGTGGCCCACACATTAATGTGTAGT
Organism: Perodicticus potto; assembly: GCA_963574655.1. Classification (NCBI taxonomy): domain Eukaryota; kingdom Metazoa; phylum Chordata; class Mammalia; order Primates; family Lorisidae; genus Perodicticus; species Perodicticus potto. The sequence continues at coordinate 9,507 of CAUYRH010159905.1, forward strand.
AGAAAAAAAAAATGGTTGGACATCCCTGCTAGATGATTTCTGTTGTTAAGATGTTGTTTTTTAGGTTATTTTCAGAAAAATGCAAAGTAATTCCCATAAAATATCCCAGCATCTTTTTCCTTGACAAAATTGATAAGTTGGTTTTAAACTCAATGTGAAAATGCAGAGGATCAAAACTACCCTGAGATATCACCTAACCCCAATGAGAAAAGCCTACATCACAAATCTCAAAGCTACAAATGCTGCGTGGATGTGGAGAAATGCTGGTTGGGCTGTAAGATAATATAACCTTTTTGGAAAGAAGTATGGAGAATCCTCAAAGAACTCAAATGAGACCTCCCATTTGATCCTGCAATCCCACTACTGAACATATCTACCCAGAAGAAAAAAAATTAGGACATTTGCACTAGACTGTTTATCACAGCTCAAATTACAATCACCAAAATGTGGAAACAACCTAAATGCCCACCAGCCCAGGAATTGATTAACAGGCTGTGGTATATGTATACCATGGAATACTATTCAGCCATTAAAAGAGATGGAGACTTTGCATCTTTTGTATTAACCTGGATGGAGGTGGAACACATTCTTATCAGTAAAGCATCACAAGAATGGAGAAGCAAGAATCCAGTGTACTGAATTCTAATATGAAGGCAGTAGATGAGCTAATACATGGTGGGGGGTAGTGGAATGAGGGATTGGGGAGAGGGGAATGGGGGTCACGGTGCATGGCACACCTCTTGGGGGCTGGACACAATTATAAGAGAGGATTTATCTAACAAATGCTATCAGTGTAACCTAATTCTTTGTACCCTCAATGAATCCCAAACAATTAAAAAAAAAAAAAAAAGAAAGAAAATGGAAAGGATCTGGAAACGAGAATACAATTGAAGACTTACATGAATAGATACTGAGTCTTACTAAAAATGGACAACAAAGTACACTGATACAGGAGCAGACACATAGATCAAAGGAAATAAAGAGTCCCAAAGCAGGTCCACACATACGTGAAGTTCCATTGTGCCGTGAACTTAAGATTTGTACACTTTATTACTGATATACTTAGAATTGAAGGAGGAAGAGAAAGAGGTAGAGAAGAAACAGGAGAGAAAAAAGAATCTTGAAATATGCTTACAATACTTTTAGAACAAAAGTTCTTTATGTAAATTTCAAAAAAAAAATTTTAAACTGGAAGAAATTTTGAAAGATGGCAATTATAAATAAAACATTGTGTGTGTTTTCTTCAGTGCATTTTGTAGAGGACACCAAGAGCCGGACGACCTCTGAGCAAGATGATTGGTCGCTGGGGGGCGGACCCTCGGGCAATTCGTCCGCAGGTGCTCCTTGCCAAAAAAGAGCCCAAGCCCATGGCGCTCCTTATGCACAGAGTCATTGTCTAATCTCCCATCACCTGTCTAGGGCTGTCTCAATAAAAGTCTCCTGCGGCGGTTGCTCTGGGCTACCCTGCAATCAAGGTTAGCCTGCCTCCTGCAAGCTTGTACTTCTAATCCGAGTCACGCCTGGTTCCTTCCTGTGGCGATTGAGACCAGGGCCATAGCGGCTGTGACAGCATTTTCTTAGGAAGAAGAAACAGCATCAGAATTCCAATCACATATGTGATAACTCTAAAATAAAACATTCAATTAACAAAGAAAACCCAAACATGAAAATGTAAAACTGTCCAGGCGCTGTAATCCTAGCACTCTATGAGGCCAAGGTTGGTTTGCTTGAGCTCAAGAGTTTGAGATCAGTCCAAGCAAGAATGAGACCCCATTTCTACTAAAATAGAAAAAACTAGCTGGGCATTGTTGCTAGCACCTGCAGTCCTACTTGGGAGGCTGAGGCAAGAGGATCACTTGAGCCTAAGAGTTTGAGGTTGTTGTCAGCTATGATGCCAGGGCACTCTACTCAAGGTGACAGAGTGATACTCTGTCTCAAAATAAGTTAGTAAATAAAGACAAAAATTAAAAAAAAATGAAAAAGAAAATGTTAAACCCATTGAATAAGAAGAATGACTAGGTAAAGATATTCGAAGACGTTTTGCTTTATAAAGGAGAAAATGTTATATTAAGGAAAAAATATGGAAATGATACTTTGTAACACAGAAAATAGATTTGCTACTCATTCATATATTCAAGAAACATTAACTGAATGAGACTGCTGCTCCTGTGCTGGTAGGTAGGATACACGAGCAGAAAAAATAGAGTTCCTTCTCTCAAGAATTTCCAAGTTTTGTAGCAGAAACAGAAATTTATAAATGGGTATTATCATATAGGAATATAAAAAAATTGTGCCCAAGCTTCAGAGAAGTGGAGTATTGATCTCTGTCTTTCAGGAGCAAGACAGAGCATAACTCTTCATTGTGTAATGAGAGTTCTGAACAGGTATACTCTGCCATTTCCCTGCTCATAAACTTTCCCAGCAGTTTTAAAGTTTGTACCAAGCCCTAAAAATTATGCTGCAAAAAATGAATCTAAGAAATTCTAACAACAATTGTAGAAAATGTCACAGATTAAAAAATATCCTGAAGAAAAGTCTTCCCTAAATGTTACTTTTTTTTTTACTAAAGCAAGAAGAAAGGACTGTTCAGTGGGTATTTCCCTATTGCTACCTACTTAATTCATAACTTCATAATTACGGAGAAATGTTGCATTTGGAGGCATAGCTTATAAACAATGATAACACGTCACACATTAGGTGAGTGAAATGAATAAGCACAAGCAAAGTAAATATATTAATTTAAAAAGAAGCATTTGAGTCTTCTTTGGAGGTTCTAAATATGAGAGCTAGATAGCTTAGAAGTCATCACTGCTGTCCTCACAACAAGAAAAAAAAAACTGAACAAACTGAAAATCAAGGAGTCTTTAGGTAAAAGAATTGAAGTCACAGGATAAACTGTTGTACTAAAACCAGAGAGACAGATGGATACAAGGAGTCCTAACTTTATTGGGAGCAGCGGCCCTGGAGCACATGCTTGCAATTGGAGACAGTATCAGTAGAAAATTTAAGTTTTATTTAATAAATCACCAGAGACTTGGTGCGGAATAGCTTGAAAATTAAAAATTCTGAGGGAGGTATTTTTAGGCAGGATCTTACACTCTCATGAGTTTTGCCCACAGAAGCCCCACCAGGTACTTGCTGTGAAGACTGAAGATAAATCTCCTTATGCTTCTGGCAGGGAAAGGGGAAAAATAACCATTTAAAAATCCATCCACAGCACTCTGCTCTCCTTAATGATGGTCTACACTGAAAAACTTTTATCAGAACCTGAGTAACTTAGGTTTTACCACATCCTAACTGACCTGAGTGAGGAAAATTACCAAACCCAGGTACTCTAAACATGGACATCAGGGGAAGGAAATACAGAAATAAAGCCCTCTCCAGCCTTCCTGCCTCACCTAAGGGAGGAATAAAAAAGTGCTGAAAAGCACTTATGAAGGTCACCGCCCAGGAACACAGGCTTTCTCAAAGACTGAAATCTAATCCTAGGATTATGAAATGCACCTCATTCCCCATCTGCAGCAGTCTCCTGTACAGTGATGGGAGCTGACAGCTTCAGACCCTATTTAAGAAGGAGTCTATAGAAAAACCAAAGACCATAGGGGAGACAATAATAAAGACACTAGAGGAAATTTTAGCCTCTAAAGCAACAGCAATAGCAAATAGTAAACGCTAACAAACTCAGCCAGATAAACACAAAACCTCTCATGAAAAGCCTACTCACCTCAATTCCTTTTACCCCATTCATCACACTCATCTTTCAATAAACATTTTCAAGCCATGTGGAAAAAAAAAAAAAACTTTGAAGAGACAAAACAAGCATAAGAACCAGTCAGAGATTTTGTAATTATCAGGCAGAGAATTTAAAATAACTGGGATTAATATGCTAAAAGGTTTAATGGAAGAAGTGGACAAAATGTGAGAAAAGATAGATATTATAAGCAGGGTGACAAAACCTCTTTCTAAAAAGAATCACAAGAAAATCCTCAAGTAAAAATCACTGTAACAGAAATGAAGAATACTTTTGGTGGCTCAATAGTACATCATACATGGCTGAGGAAATAATAACTGAACTTGAAAATATGTAAGTATAAACTTCCCCAAATGACAGGCAAAGAGAAAAAAGAATGAAAAATATCAAGAATGGTGGGACAATTACAAAATTACATAATGGGAATAACACAAGAAAGAAAAAAGGAAAGAAGGCAGGATGGGAGAGAGAGAGAGAAGAAAGAGAATTTAAAGTAATGTTGACTGTAAATTTATCAAAATTAATAACACATCAAACCACAAGTACAGGAAGCTCACAGAATTATATGACGCTTCTCTTCAGAAGCTATGAGAACAAAAAAAGAATAGAGTGAAATATTTGACGAGCTGAAAGGAAAAACTATGGGCCTTGTATTCCCTATTCATTGAAATCATTTTCAACAGTGAGGGGGAAATAAAGACCTTCTCAGACAAAAAAATTGAGGGAATTTGTTACCAGCAGATTTACTTTACAAGAAATGTTAAAAGTAAATACTAGAGAGAGAAGAAAAATGATACAAGAATTTAAATCTAGAAAAAAAGGGTATTAAACAAGGAATAAATAAAAGCAAAAATAAAATCATTTATATTTCTTATTCTTAGTTGATATAATAGATAATTACTTGTTACAAATAATAATAACAATGTATTAGGTGATTATAGCTTATAGATAAGTTAAATGAATGACGTAGTATTATAAGGGATTGGAAGAAAGAATTGGGAACACTGTGTTATGTAACTGCACTATCATGTTATTTGAAAGTGTACTGAGATTAGTTGTAAATGTATACTGCAGACTGTAGGGAAGCCACTAATAATTTTTTAAAATTGTAATAAATATGGAGAAAAAGAGAGAGAGAATTGAATTATATAGAATGTATGATTAAAGGCAGAGAAGGCAGCAAAAGACTAAAAGCAAACAAAAGAAACAGAAAACAACTGCAATAAATAGAAAACAGTTACAAACAGGGTAGTTTTTAATCCAACCATAGGTATAATCACTAATTACAAATTGTTAAAAGAAGAACTTTAGGCATATTTTATTTAGCACAGTTTGAGCAAAGAACAATTCATGATTCAGGTAGACCCCCAAACAGAGTAGGTTTAGAGCAACTCTGGTGCTGCCAGTGGTGGGAGAGGATTTATAAACAGAATAAAGAAACCGAGGTATAGAGAACAGAGGTGAGGTACAGTAAGAGCTGGATTGGTTGCGGCTTGGTGTTTGCCTTCCCTGAACACAGTTTGAAGAGTTGGATGATTGGCTGAAACTTGGTGATTGGTACAAGAATGGGTTACAGTCTGTTTACACATCCAGTTAGGTCATTATGTATGGAGAAACTTTTAAACTTAAAATACATAAGGTGGCATCTTTAGGCTATACTTAATTTAACAGGATGGCCTACAATCCAATTAAAATACAGATACTGTCAAAGTAAATAAAACCACAAGAGAATGTTGTCTACAAGAAATCCATCTCAACTATAAAGAAACAGATTTAAAGTAAGGCTATAGAGAAAGATACACTATGATAATGACACTAATCAAAGGAAAGCTGGAGTAGCTACATTAATTTCAGACAAAGAAAACTTCAGAATAAGGAAAATTATCAGAGAAGAAGAACATTATATAATGATAAAGCAGTCAGTTTTCCAAGAAGACATAATAATCCTTAATGGTATGTGCTTAACAGCAGGGCATCACAGTTTGTGAGAGAAGAGTGGCATCAGTGCAAGGATAAATGGACAAAACTAGTAGTGTACCTGGCAACCTTAACACTTCTCTATCAGTAATTGGCAGATACATCAAGCATAAAATTAGTAAGGACATAGTTGAACTGACTAGTACAGCCCATCAACTGGTTGTCATTGATATTTTATATGAGGTATGACAATTAAGTTCAGAAACTCATCCCAGAAAAAGTTCTATACACCTTATTGCTGAATAGTACTATAGTCACCTTTGAAGTACTCCTCTTGGGAAGCTATGCAGCAATGCTGGTGCTTAGTCTGTGCTTCATAGCAATTTTGGAACTCTTTTTTTCTGAAATGGTTGTTCTCATATTATGCTTCATGTTCTTAATGTCATCAAAAGTCTTCCTTTCAATTTTTTTTTTTTTTTTTTTTAGGAAAAGAAAAAAGTCACTGGGGACCAGATTAGATGAGCAGGGAAGGTGTTCGAATACAGTTATTTGTTTACTGGCTAAAAACTCTCGTACAGAAAGTGCCGTGTGAGTTGGTGCATTGTCGTGATGCAAGAGCCACCCCTTTCTCATGCAAAGATTTTCAGTTAAGATTTTCCTGTTTCTCTATTGATATTTACTTGGTCTGCTATGCTTCTCACAGTCAGCTGACAATTT
>CAUYRH010159912.1:0-20782 GCA_963574655.1 Perodicticus potto
AATAGTTAAAAAAAAAAAAAAAAAAAAGAATGAACTTTTCATACACAAAAAAATTTGGAGGTATCTCAAAGGTATTACGCTGAGTGAAAAAAAAAAGACAACCTGAAAAGGTTACATACTCTATGACTCCATTTATATAACTTTCCTTGTAGATCCAATGTAATTATAGGGGTCATTATAAGTGGAAGAAGGAGGTAGAGATGGAAATGTAATGATAAGAGCAAGATTGAAGTGATGTGAAATGAGAAATCAATCCCCTACGGCTGGCTTTAAATAAGAAAGGGGGCCACAAGCCAAGAAATTCCAGCAGCCCCTGCAGTTGGAAAAGGCTTCCAGAAAGGAATGGAGCCCTGATTACACCTTGATTTTAGCCCAGTGGAACCTAATTCAGACTCCTGACCTTAAATTCCAGAATTATAGAATAATAAGTTTTTATTTTAAACCACTAAGTTTTGGTAATTTGTTACAGCATCCAGACTAGAAAACCAACACAGCCACCAACCAGGGGTTAAAAACTAACTCAAAGATGGACAACTGGCTTTTTGCAAAGTATATTAAATTATTTAGTCAGAAGTCAATAACTGTGTACTGTAACCTTAAAGCAATAATCAATACATTATGTTTAATGCTATTTGCAATCCAAATCACCAATGATAGAAATGACAGAAACCATTCCTCAGAATTGCAAGGAAAAGTCATGCTACTCCATATGAAATGGGGCCTTTTAAACCATTGCAAGGATAAAAGCAGAAGTATTTGTGCCATACAAGCTGAACTCAATCCAGCTAGAGTTACCTATTTTCTGAGAAATTTCCTGATGTGTTAGGAAAACAGGCCATATAAACTTATTTTCTGCTATGGTTTAAATATTTGTCTCCTCCAAAATTCATATCGTATCTCCAATGTGGCAGTAGTGAGATCCAGAATCCTTAAAAGGCAATTGGGTCATGAGGATCCTGCCCTAATGAGTGGATTAATCCATTCATAGATTACTGGACTAATAGGTTAATGGATTAATGAGTAATCATGAAAATAGGACTGGTGGCTTTATAAGAAGAGGAACCTGGGCTAACGCTTTCAGCCCCCTGGCCCTGTGATGCCCTGTGCTACTTTAGGACTCTGCAGAGAATCTCTACCAGCAAAAAGGCCCTCAACAGATGAATTCCCTCAACCTTAGAATTCTCAGCCTCCATAACTGTAAGAAATAAATTCATTTTCTTTATAAATTGTCCGGTGTCAGGTATTATGTTACAAACAACAGAAAATGAACTAAGACATTTTTCAAGGGTTATAATAGAGATACAATAGAAGAACTCATTTAAGAGAGAGAAGAGACAGAGAGAGAAGGAGGGAGGAGGTGGGGGAAAGGAAAAGAAAAAAAAAGAAAAGAACATAGTGACTAATTCTCACAAAAGTTGGATTTAATTTTGACCAAAGTACATTATTTGAACAATAATTTTTAATTCAACTTGTTGATATGTTGTTTAGGATATTGCATCCTCATTTATAAGTGAAATATGTTTGTAATTTCCCTTTATAATAATATATTTTTTCCAATTTTAATATCAGGTATATCTGGTATATTCATTCAGATGAAGTATTTCTTCTTTTTCTATTGTCTATAAGATTTGGCATGATCTGTTTTTTGAAATTATCTTCTATTTTTATTTATAAATATTAGTTGTATATTTTTTGAGACTTTGGAAAAATAAAATAAAATAAGAAAAAAAGAAAAACTCATTTATTAGAAAAACAATCGGGTAAATTCATGCAGATAAAAAAAAAAAATAAGGAACGAAGCTAATTCCCTGTAAGACAGGAAAACTCATTTTATTCTCTTCTCTGTCCCCAGTATCCCAGTGCTTATCATGTTGTAGATGCTCAATAAATGTTTGCCAAATCAAATTATTATTAATAGACCCATCTAACCTTAGAATTCTATTAACTCTCATACTCTGCGATATTCTAAACTGCTAAGAGAAGCAATAAATATTTATTCACTTATCAGAATACCATCTAGTACTACCATCCCGTCTGTAAGGCACAGATATAGCATATACTAGTGTTTACAGAGCTTAAAGGAGTTTTTCCTTTAATACACAATGATAGATATCTGGGATGAAATCCATTAACACTTTCCATTATGGCTAATACTTGAAAAGGTTCATGAGTCCCTAGTGTCTCCATGAAGGTATCTGGACACCATCTCCCTCTCTAACTCCATTACCATACCTAACAATTGTGCTAAGAAGAGTTCCCTACTTTTGTCAGGCCCTTGGCTAAGAAAAATACGTAGAGATAGACAGATGAAAGACAGATATGAAGAGGTAGTCAAGTTGAGTTTTTATGGGATGTAGTTATATGTTAATGATGGACTTGTGGGAGGTAAGTGCTCAAGAGGCTTTTTTAAGAATCTGAGAGTTGACAAGCCAAGGATTTGGGGAAACTAGCCTCAACTTGATTTTGGTGACAATGGAAATGTCAAAGTGAGTGCTAAGTGCTTGTTTTTCATAATAAAAGTGCCTGTGATGGCTAATTACAAAAATGCTTGTAACAGTAGCTGAGGGCTGTTGGCCATAAGTATATTAATAACATGTTTTCCTGTGAAATTCATTTTCATGGCTTCCATTTCAAGTTTCCATGACCATGACAGCCATGGAATAGGAATTCTGCAACAATTTAGGGAAAGCCTAGTACAGGGTTTTTAAACAGACAACACATGATTGGACTCCTTGAAAATGCATGCAGGCATTATGTATGGAAAGGTACACTTTTCTGACAAGAATGTCCTTGACATTCATTGAATTTTCATAGGGAGTCATGCCAAGCAAGGTAAAGGACCACTAGCTAAATGGTGATGGCCACTTCTTCTACTCCCCTACTGAGTAAACAGCACATCTTGAAAATGTGTTCCAGGTATTTAGTAACTAAAAAGAATGTGGGTTCCTGCTCAAGCAATTCTCTGAGACCTAGTCTCCTTCCAGGATAATAAATCACATGCATGCCTGGAATAACACTGCAAATATTGGGAAGGAGGGCGGAAAGAATTTAGTAGCACCACAAAATTTAGGTTACTACAATAGGCAGGGAAAAAAGAAAAGATAACTATAGACATTTTAACTCAAACAAATTTAATTGTGGAATTCACTTTTGGGGTCATCCTTCTGCCATTCCACTAGGCTCTGGACGATCTCTAAACCCCAGATATCAAATATAGTCATGAAATGTGGACCCAATTTAACATTGAACTCAGTAAAGATCAGTTAAGAAGGGGGAACATGAAAACATTTGCAAATGCAAATCTAAATGGTACTATGTTTTCTTCTTCTCTGCATTATTTCTTTTTCCATGGCAGGCCAGAGTTGACTCTTGCCCTAGATCAATGAAACCCAATGATGGATACTTAACTCTGGGAGGTAGTTTAAAAGATAATCTCAACAATTACAGAAATGGCAAAACCATATACATAAAGGGGAAGACCACATGCAAACTATGCAGGACAGAGAGTTGCCTGTGTATTTCTTAAACACATTCCAAAAAAAAATTCACACTTCCCTTGTTACTACATCTCTTTTTCTCACAACTACTATGGTCAGGATGTTGTTTCTATTTTTTTTTTTTTTTTTTTGAGACAGTCTCCAGCTGTTGTCCTGGTAGAGTGCCATGTCGTGATAGCTCACAGCAATCTCCAACTCTTGGGCTCAAGCGATCCTCTTGCCTCAGTTTTTCTATTTTTAGTAGAGACAAGGTCTTGCTTTTGCTCAGGCTAGTCTTGAACTCATGAGCTAAAGCAATCCACCTGCCTCGGCCTCCCAGAATCCTAGGATTACAGGCATGAGCTACCACGCCCAGCCAGGATGTTCTTTCTAAATCTAAGTTTCTCCTGATAAGCTTTATAAACTCTTTTTTTTTTTTTGCAGTTTTTGGCCAGGGCTGGGGTTTGAACCCACCACCTCCGGTATATGGGGCCGGCACCCTACTCCTTTGAGCCACAGGCACCACCCAGCTTTATGAACTCTTATTCGGTCTTGCATGAAAGTGAAAATGGCCCCTCACCAGCACACTTACTTGTGCATATGTGTGTGTGTGTGCGCAAACGTTTTGGCGGGATGACTTTGGAGCCTGTAATCCAATTCTGTCAAGCCAAATGCCTTAATCATTTCTGGAGTTTTTCTCCAAAAAGACCCATTAACTAGGAAAATGATAGACTGAAAGATTAAGGGACTATTACATTTCCAAAGTTCATTACCTCCGCAAGTTTTGCAAATACAACTGTCTCCCCAAATCAAGAAGCATAGTTTCCTTCAAAGGTGGCTTATTGTAAGGTGACCACACAATTTTTTTCTAAACTGGGGCACTCTTGAGGGTGAAATAAGCATGTTGGAATAATGTATAAACCACAACATATGGTCACCCTACTTATAGTCCTTCATAGAGGAAATGTTCTAACTTCTCTCAAATTAAACAAATCTCTATGCCTGTTCTTGAAGGATGGCATGGCACTACTTGAGCAGTCAGGCCCAAGGTAGAATCTTGGTCTCAAACAGCTAACCCTCTTGAAGAAAACATCAGGAGCAGCTTTTTGTTTAATCTAGTTGCACCACACTTGAAAAGGGCTACCGAGGGTGACAAGCTGACATTTTAAAATGAGATTTGGGGGTGCTAGAGAAAACAGTTGATAATACTTTATATCAAAATCATTACACTGTGGATATATAAGATGACATATTGAAGTGCCCTTTGGAAAAATAATAATTGTAGTATTGCATAGTACTTGCAATTGTACTAGTAGTAATTGTAGTAATTGCATAGTAGTCAGTCCTGAAGACTTCAGTTTATTTTCTACCAGAGAACAAGGAAGGGAAAGATAACAGATCACAGCACTTACGTACAGAAAAAGACCAAAAGAGCATATTCCCTAGTAGAGACCAGCAATTCACTTCATGCAGTGACTAGACTGGAGGGAAGAAAAGACAAAGACAAGGAAAGTCCTCACCCCCACTTCTAGCTGGCTCAGAAAAGGCCCTACCTTCACTGAAAAGCAGTTTCCCCCAACCATCCACTCTCCCAGATGATTACATCCCAGACAGATTTCCCCAAGGTTGTGATGTGCTTACACACAGGACCAGCACTGTTTGAGAATAGAAGAATGTTCATCTCTGCTCAAAAAGAAATTTTCTTGGCAAGTGAAAGAATTCTGAACTTAAAGGTGATAAAGTCTTGTCTAGTGCTCTTGTTTTGTTTTCAAGCAGCATGAAGAAGAACTGAGAAGTTCTTCATGTCTAATTCTCTGACTTTGGGTTTGAAAAGGTTTGTTGGTAGAGAAACTGTCAATTAGAGAGCTGGTGGGTGACTTTTAAGTGGAGATAAAAGGGAAAAAATTAAAATTCCCAAACCTAAAGTCTCTAAGATGGGAAAACAAAGAATCCAAACTATTCCTTAGTGAATCACATTCCTTCCTTATCCACTTTGGGCCTTCTCTCCTTTTGATGACTGTGAGCAGAAATGCTTAAACCATGTATACTCCACCTGATAAAAGTCTAAAGGTAATCTAAAAGAGTCAAAGGCCGGTTAGAATCTCCTTTTCTCTCCTTACTAAGGAATCTGCAGAAGAAAAATGGACTTAGGAATAGAGAAATTGCAATCAATATTTATTTGCTTCTCCTAAGCAAATACTTTTGTGAGATCAGGACCTCCACAGTGATTGTTTCAGAGATCTATGAGCACATTCTTGAGTATTTTAAATGCAGCACTTACCACTTTCTCATCTCTCTGCAATACCATCACACCTTTACTTCTCCCTGTTCACTGGGTAGCTTACAGGTAATCAGATCATTGTGGAAAAAAGAAAAAGAGGGAAGAGAGACAGACTATCACAGAAAGAAGCAGTATTTTACAGTTGTTTTACTTTGGCAACAGGGTTTTACAGGCTTGCAGGTGTGTGCCCATGCATGTGTGTTAAAAAGCACTAACATATTGAAGATTTATTCACTGAACAGGTTGATTTATTTAACAGACTTGACGATGTCAAATTCTGCCATGTGCTTACATAAGTGTTATCCATTTATCAGAGCTGTTATTTAGGTAAATATTTGTTTTAAAAGTATTTTCCTTTAAATAACTTTCTAGAGCTAACTGCACAATCAATCCATGGTTCATTTTAACTATATTATGTTAACAATAGCTATTTGTTGGAAGTTTCTGAAACCTAATCTTTTCCATGCCATTTCATCTCCACCCAAACTCTATTCCTTTTTCCTAGTAATAAATTTCTGATTAAAAATCACGCCATAGGGAAAAAATTGTAAACATGTTCAAAATCCTTTTATGTTATAGTATTTCACACTTACGATTTCCAGGAAAGCAGTTCCTTGGTATATTGTTAAAAATCACAGACCTGAATACTTTTAAACTAAAAAACTGGCTGAAAGGACAAAGGGATAATTTTATTTGGAGAGTATATGTCTGGGGGGTGTGCAGTGGCAGGTGGAACAGCTAGGGGAGAACTAGGCAGAGAATAAGGTAGAATAAAAGGAAGTAAATGGAGTCAAATTTCAAGTCTTAAAAATTTTGTTGAATCACCCTACTCCATCTGAAAATATGTGCATAAAAATCATATCTTCTCAATGCAAATGCATGAAATCTATCCAGGTTCTGTGAGAGGTAAAATAGTTCCAAGAAACAAAAATGTCTAATCAGTAGCCGCCAGGGCTGATTTGAGTTCCTCTATTGTAAATATGCAGTTTGCAAAGCCAAGATTCATTCTGACCTCCCAGGTCAACCAGTGTTGGAACCAGGAAAGATATGAGGGTGGGATTCCACAACCACACAAGCACATTTTTGACCTAGTAAGTAAATACGTTTGTTTGTTTGTTTGTTTTTTGTTACTGCTGGGTAAAATGCACAAGTCTTCCAGAAATTAGACACTGTAATAAAAACGTACCAGCCCAAATTTAAACTGCTCACTAGACAGATGGTTAATTATATTCAAAGCCACATATTTCACTGGGATAGTTTCAGACACTCAGCCAGTTTTATTTGATTAGCCCGTTTCCTAGTTAATATGTAAAATGACAGTTACTTAGGACATTTTTGTTCTCTTCTAAAAATATATTTTCAGTAAGTGTAAATTCTTCTTAGCCATGAAAACGTCACTGTAAAATAAAATGGGCATTTGTTACCGCCTGTAAAAGATGTAAGGAAGATTTACGCCCCCCCCCCAAAAAAAAATCCCTCAAATGGTCTTTAGTAGTTCAAAGACGACTATTGCAGCACCTTTTTTCACCAAGCAAAATATACCAGGAACTATCAACACAATCTGATCCTCCACCAAAAACAACCGAGAAGACATCCAAATCCCAGAGTTAGATGCTTTTTGAAAACAGCCCTTCCAGACCTACACACAAAAACATGTGTTCTCAGATAAGTCTGAAAATGGAATGTTAGTAAAAGGCCACATAGCTAAGTGTATTGCTGTACACAGAATTCAACAATATGCTGGGAGCCAAAATCCAGAAGCAAAATATGAGACACACTTATTCCAAAATGTAGGCAGAATCTCGACAAAAAACAAGAGTTCCAGTTTAGAAATGGGGATGCCAATTTTTTTTTTTAATAACTTCAAAAAAGACAGAAAACCTTGCGCGGGTGATTCGGTTTCTCACGAATCAGACAGACAGAAGCAGTCATGCTGAAACCGCTGGATTCCTGGGCTGAACAGCGCCAACTCAGCCGCGCGGTTTCCATACTTTTCCAGAGCTCGGCCCAGTTCCCAGCGCCCGCTGGCCGCCTCTTTGCCCCACAGGGTATACAAGACGCGAGTGGCGTGTGTCGGGGACGCGGCACAGAGAAGCCCAAAAGCCACTCAGGAAAGCGTCAATTCAATCGCCAACGAGAGCAGAATGGACCGCTGGCCATTTTCCGCAAAGGTGACGACGAGCTGGGCGAGGCTCGGTTGGATTTCCAACTTATATCCGCCCGCGGTCTTGGCTGTTTGGTGCGTGCCCCAGGAGTGCTCTGTGGTGACCACCGCCGCTCGCAACGCGTGGGAGACGCTGGCGGGAGAGGCCCAGGCGACGCGGCTTCGCACCTTTACGGCTTTGGCCCCGGCGGCCGCCGCGTGGGTTTTCCCGCTCGTGCCGAAGTGTGCAGTGCGGGTGCCCTATTCCCTGGCCAGGCTTCCCCGGGCACCAATCCGAAAAGAGGCAGCACTCTGCTGGTTCCCGCTGCCTGGCGGTATGCGTGTGAGCTTCGCTGCTCCAGCCGGCTCGCTTCCCCTCCCCCTCTTCCTCATTCGAGCACTGAGGCCTTTCCTAGATTGCAGTGCCTGCCTGGGCGAGCCAGAATCTCTCGCTCTTGCAGCCTCGCTCCCCTGTACAGGGACACACACATACACGCCATTCGCACACAGACGTCTTCCCTTGGTTTTCCCTTCCTCCTCTCCTCTCTCGGCCTTCTTGTATTCGTTCCACCCCCTGCCGCCGCCACCCGAGCCAGACAGGAGCTAGTGAGAAGGCCAAGGGTCTGAATGGCAGCGATCGTACTCACCTCACAGGCCGACTCCCGAGGCGCACGTCGCTGGCGGGCTCAGGCAGCAGGCGCCGGAGCTGGCGTGGCTACAGTCAAGGCTGGGCTGCCAGTGTCACCTCAGCTGTTAGAATTGCCACTGCCACCGCTGCTACTGCTGCTGCCACCGCCGCTGCCTCTGCCTCAGTTCCATGCGCCGGGCCCGCCAGGTGGACGCGCCTCTCTCCCTGGTTTGCTAGCTCAGGCGCCACCACCGCGGCTTTAGATGGAGTCAGAGCTGTCGGGCTCTGGCCCTGAAACTCAGAGCTTCTCTGTTTTCTCCGCTGCTCCTAAGGTCCGTGCTTTGCCTACACCACCGCTGGCTGGGGCCGAGGCTACCTCGCGAGCGGACTGCGCGCGCGGCGCCTAGAGCCCGCTCTGTGCGGTGGTTGCGGCCGTCCGCGCGCGCGCGCGCGCGCGCGCGCGAAAGAAAAAGAGACAGAGACAGAGAGAGAGAAAGAAGAGAGAAGAGAAGAGAAGAGAGGCTGCTACTGTCGCTGTCGCTATCGCTATTGCTGTTAAAGCTACCGCTAAATGCTGCTACTGCTGTGGCGGTGGCGACTGCTGCTGCTGCTGATGCTACTGGTTTTCTTTCCCAGGTTCTCCCTCTGCCTCATCCCCCCTCCTCCTCCCCTCCTCCTCCTCCTCGTTCTCCTCCTATTCCTCCCCCCCCCTTCTCCTTCCTCTGCCGCTTTTCTCAGAGCTTCTGCGGACAGTGCCTGGTCCCCTCTTCTCCCAGAGCTGCCTCTGCCCATTCAGAAAGGTGCCCAGAGTGGGGCTGCCTCGTCTGCCACCATCGCTGTTGCCCCTGCCATTGTTTCCTCCAACAAGGCTGTTCTTGCTGGACGCATTCCCCCTCTATCCTCCTTCCCCACCACAGCCCTCCCTTTTCCTCCCTCTCTCTTGTTACCCTAAGGTCCCTTCCCCATATGTCCCCCTGCGTCCGTCTGTCCCTCCCTCCCCTCGGGCGTCCGGGAGCGCGCACTGCGCGGCCACCTGTCATAAAGGGCGCGCACCCCCCTTCCCCACCCCCACCCCACCCCCGGACTCGTATTCTTGCAGCTGGTCCAGTCCACCGTGTGTTCTTCCTCTGGCAGACATGCAGCTGGGCACCATTCTCCCACGCCTTTTAAGGCAGTTGTTGTGTGTATGGAGAGGGGCGCTCTGAAGTTTAGGGAAGAATATTTGAATGGCTTCATCCACCAAGCATCTAATCTATTCAACCTGCACCTACACTTAACTTAAGGGCCTAGGCCCCCAGCAAGGTGAGTCACGTTGGAAGGTTTGGAGGAAGGCAGAGAAGTGGAGAGGGGTGTTTTTGGAATAAAAGAAGAAGGGAACCAGGAAGGAAATGAGATCTGCCTGACTGCTGTCGTTGAAAAGCTCTTAGGTAGTCATTTCCCTCAGACGTCCTGGGAACCCAACAGGAAACAGCAAAAGATTGGACAGCAACTCAGGAGAGACCATTTAGTGCTTCTGGAACCCTGGGTGTGAAGTTGCTGCCTGAGCTCAGGGAGTCACCACCACTAGGAGCCAGTGGATGAGATGAAAAGGTTGGTGCTAAAACAGAAGGGGTAAAACTAGTTACTTTGTGTACAGTTACTCCCGAAAGTCATTTCCATATCAGGGCTCCTCCAGTCAGTCAGGGCACAATTTCAGAATATTTTGTTGCCACAGCTACAGCCTCATGTTTGCTACCAAGGCTCAGACTTTGGGATCTGATGTGTGAAACATCTCAGCATCACCTTCAACATAGCCTACGTAGCCTGTTACACAACCCCTTCCCAGAAACAGCATGGGGGGAGTTATTTTCCTTTTCCTGGCAAAGAACAGGAGACAAATGTTCTAAATATCCTATTTCCAACAAGGTCTGGGTCAACTCATTGAGTATGAGGCACTCTTCCATGTTTTTTTTTTTTTTTTAATCCCTGGGCCATAAAATTTCTGTATGGCTTTTAGAGCTATTCATCTCTGTGCCTTTGTTTTTGCCATTCCACCTGATTGAAGCACTCTTGTTCTTTCCTCACTCTCATTTTTAATCTATGAAATTCATCTGAAAATAATAGCTCATCCCTAAATAATCAACATTTCTTGAGTCCTTACTATATGCCAGGCACTATGCTAAACAATTTACATGAACTATTTTATTTAATCTGCACAATAAAGATAATTTTATTATCCCATATTACAAGTGAGAAAACTGGGTTGCTAGTTAGGTATACATAACTTGATCATGTGAATGATGCCTTATTTATCTTTCATTTGCCTCTTTCAGGGACTGAAATAAATAAGAAAAATAAAATGTGGCCTCCACCTTCAAAAGGAAAAAATCAAATAAAACAAGTTAAACATGTAAAATGCTACCCATTTATTGGCTGGATCTCAATGACTAGAATGAATTGCTCTTTTCCCATTGTTGGAAGGCACATTTTTTTCACTTGTGTTAACCATATAATGCTATTCTTTCTTTTAAAAGTTAGTCACTTACTAGTTATCAGTTATAATTTGTGTCAATGCCCTACAGCCAAAGACTAACAAGAACACACCTGTAGCTGAACAATTTGGGTTCATTACTTGTTACATTGAGGGAGAACACACACCACATATGCTATTGGCTTAATCATGTCCACCATCCTATGCATACATTGCAGCTCTCACTCCCAGCACCTCAGAATATAACTACATTTGGAGACAGGGCCTTTGAAGAGATGATTAAGCTAAAATAAGGCCATTTGGGGGTGGGCCCTAATCTAATATGGCTGGGGTCCTTATAAGGAGAGGAGATTAAGACACAGACAACACACAGAGAGAAGACCATCTGCAAGCCAAGGAAAAAGAGGGCTCAGGAGAAACCAAAACTGCAAACATCTTGATCTTGGACTTTTAACTTCCACAATTGTGAAAAAATAAATTTTGTTTGTTTAAACCACACAGTCTGTGATACTTTGTTATGGCACTCTGAGTAAACTAATACAGTAGGAAACTAGGCAGTGTCTCAGAGAAAGAATGGTATAAAGAAATAATCATAGTATTGGGGTTTTGGTCGGATAACTTGGAGGAGGGTCCAAAGAAGACAGAATTCATTCTATAGTGAATGCTGTCAAAAAGCAAGGTCAGGCTTGGTGCCCGTAGCTCAGTGGTTAAGGCACCGGCCATATACACCGAGGCAGGTGGGTTCAAACCCAACCCGGGCCTGCTAAACAACAATGACAACTGCAACAACAACCCCCCAAAAAAAAAATAGCCAGGCATTGTGGTAGGCACCTTTAGTCCCAGCTACTTGGGAGGCTGAGGCAAGAGAATTGCTTAAGCTGAGTAGTTTGAGGTTTCTGTGAGTTGTGATGCCACAGCACTCTACCAAGGGGAACATAGTGAGACTCTGTTTCAAAAAAGAAAAAAGAAAAAAGAAAAAAAAGCAAGGTCAATTCTATGATTTATCTTAATAAATCCTGTCTGTAGGGAGGTCTACTAAAGTGGAAATAAAGCTTTTTGTTTTTATCTGTGCTTAGATGAAATTACAAAGTGACCTTGTTTTGTCTCACTTTATCATGTTCTCAGTGTAACTTGTAACTTTGATGTCTGTATTGTGTGAGATTGTTTATATCCAGCAGGAGAACTACACGGCCTACCTTTGAGTGCCAGGCCATCTTCTAGATGGCAGGGTCTGCTTTTTCTTCTTTCTTATTTGTGCCATTCACTAGTTGTGTGGCTTTAGGCAACTTAATTTACCTCCATATATCTTGGTTTACTCACCTATAATTGAGGAAAATGGGATTAACTTAAAGTTGTTGTAGGAACTAAATGAAGGAATATATATAATGTCCTCAGAACAGTGCTTGGCACATAGGCAACTTTGATTGAATGTGAGCTATTACCATGTATGTCTTCTCCCCTAGACTATTATAGCATGAATGACATATTATTATAGTTATATATTGGTACTTTGTCTTTGGCTAGACCATGAGCCTCTTGAGGGCAGGGATAATGTGCAAGATCATAATAATAATATCTAACTTTTATTGAATGCTTTCAATTTGCAAAGCATTAATGTCAACTGTTCTTACTCCAAGAAAAGTGTTGATGCTTCATCACTACCTATAGACTAATCCGGGCATCCTTCTCTGTGCTTCCATAGCACCTGTATTTTTTAACTTGATCAGTGCACATACAATATGATATTGACACTGTCTGCGCATATGTTTTCCTCCTCTTCTAGAATGTTCATTTATGAAGAGGAAAGCAAGTACTTTCAAATTAGGTATCCATGTCTGAGCACAGTGCCTAGCATAACAGAGGCACTCAATATAAAAATATTAATTGGATTTTGACTACATTTGCTTTGTCTAGGGTGGAACTCAGGTCAGGCCTTTCTTAGCCCCCCATCATCTCTTTTCCTGAGGTTTTATTGACTAAAACCACAACAGAGGATCTCTTATAGAGATCTTATAGAGCGGTCTCCCCTGTAAGGTAGATCTAAAGGAGAGAATCACTATGAAACTTCAATGCAATAGGGTGCCTTTTGGAAGTAGTTGGCCCCTGCTATTTAGCAGGCAGTGGCAGCATGTCCATGACAGCAAAGTGGGGTAATGAGGGAATATAAAACTAATACCTAGAAGCTTGGGTTTTGACCTTAATTCTGCCATAAACCAACTGTGATGTTCAGCAATCACCAAACCACTCTGAGTCTTAATTTCTCCATTCAGGATGTAGAGAACATAATCTCTTAGTTCCCTTGCTTATAGAGCCTAATAACAAAGATTGAAGAGAGATTAGTGGAGTTTCTTTTTGCAGAGAATATTTACCCCCTTTATTACTTCCATACTACATGCCTGGATTATTCTTAGCCTATGAAACTGGTATTACAAAATGGCCACAGCTTTTCAGATGCCAACCAAGAGCCAAGAGTGTTATGATTTTCAGCCTGCCATATTACCTTTTTAGAAACCCCAGAACTCAATCTATTTCCAGTGAAGAGTTACAGTGCTTAGAAGTTTGGGGGCATAAAATATGCTGCCATTCTGGAGATGGACCCAGGAAGTTTATTTCTGTCATGCTGAGGGTAGACACAGGATGTCTTTCAGCCCAAATTTATGTTTTCTCTTAACTAAGAAATATTTTTTAAAAGGTAAGTGACAGAAATAGCACTGTTATGGTACATATGCCTATACAAGGAAGAAAACTACCATATTATTTTTCATATAATGTACCACTATTGTGCCCCAAAGGCTATATAGTAATCATAGTAATGGTCTCTGCCTGGGACTTTAAGGTGCCTTTCCCTGGTGAATTTCAAATAACTGCCCAAAAGAATTCAGGGGTTCAGATTAAAGAGGTCAATGAATTCAAACCACCATCAACTGTTCCTCTTGTTTGAGAGGAAGCACTGAGAATGTTAAAGGCTCCCATTAAATACAGTGGAACTGACAAGCTGGCTTAATATTTCCCTCCTTTTTCCTAAAAGGGATTAGAAAACTGTAGCTCTCATCTTGCTGACTATAAATATATGTCTCATTTTTTTCCCTTTCAGAATCCCTTAAAGGGGAAATATGATCCCCATTATATGAGTTATTCAGCTAGTTCTTGGTTTGGGCCCTGAATTAGGTCTTAAGAGGAGAAAACAGAGTAAATTAAAAGTGCCTTTTTGCCTCAATGGAGCCTACAGTCTAGTGGGGGAGATGAAAACACAGAAAGGCAACATTATGAAACTTTGAAGATTGAGGGATAAGTGAGGGGTTAAAATATGTCAGGGCTTTGAAGTGCCAAAGGAGTTTGGGAGTCCTTGGGCATCCACTAAGTGTGGTAACCCTGGGGAGAAGTAGGACTGCTAGGCAGTGAAATAAAGAGCATATTTAGATAGGGAAGGATAAGCTGAGGAAGTGCTGAAGCAGGATGCTGAGCAATGCATCTGGAAGTCAATGGCATGTCCAGCAATGTTACCCTATTTGCATTCGCTGGACTCAAGGGCTCACTTTATGGAGCAAGTAATATTTGGGGGTGGGTGGGGCCAGACTAGGGAGGCTTAGGACCTCTGTGATATTTTATCCTTAAATTATAACTTCCTACTTTATAAATGTGAAAATAAAAGTCATGGCCACACACTGGATAGGTAGCCAGCTGAGGCAGTGACCCTTAGGTTTAGATAACAACAGTGAAGAACATTTATGATTTACGATGTACTTTCACACATATCATGTCATCCGTTCATGACAACCAATTGAAAAGGCCCTACTGCAAACCTTCACCTCCATCCTCCTTTCTTGAATCCTGATAACAAACAAACATAATCTGTTATTTGAGCTCATTGATCTATGGAAATGGAGCTGAATTGCTGAGGGAATAGGTAAAGAGCAGGGCTCACAAATTGAGGCCATATGGGCAAAGTGCTATTCCAATCCAGAGTGTTTGATGTGTCCTGCCTTCATTTGCCCACATGCTCAGGTGCCTTGACTGCTGTGTTCAAAATCAGTCTGGGCGGGTATAGCGCCTGCCACTTGAGTAATTTTCCTCTCAGGGTGAGCCTTTGAAACATTCTGGTACAGGGTGAGTGACTCAAAGTTAGGGAACTGAGGTCTGGAGAAAGTAATTTCCATCGTCAGTTGCCAACAGCAACTTGAGAAGCCCCAGATGAAGCTTAGCCCAACATCCCAGCACACAGGGCCCTGTTACACAAGGCCAGCCCTAAGCAAAGATATTTGCAGCCTTGGCAGTACTCTGCAAAGTGGGAGCAGGGATAGGGGTGGCGAAGAAGTATTTCCAGACTCAGGACAGGACCATGGACAGAGATAAGCAGGCATCTAACCAGATCCCACAGTGAAATGCAGGCTTCCATCCTGCTGCTGTGGGCCTGTGTGACAGACACTGCAATTCTGTGAGTAAAGTATGACGTGTATGATATGGACTTTGTGCTTCTCTGTGCTGGGCACTACCCTGCATAGTGCAAGCGTCCTCTCAGGCACAGACTTCCAGGTCTTGTTCAGTATGAGAGGTATTAGTACCAAATGTGCACTATTGGAAATTACAGTGGGCGGCGCCTGTGGCTCAAAGGAGTGGGGCGCTGGCCCGATATGCCGGAGTTGGTGGGTTCAAACCGAGCCCCGGCAAAAAACTGCAAAAAAAAAAAAAGAAATTACAGAGTAGTCTCAAAGTTTGAAGAGTAGTTCAAAAGTGAGGAAAGAGGCCAACTGAGCTCAGCTATCTCTATAAATGTCTGATCCAGGGATTTGTGGACATGCTAATCTTGCTCTTTAAGGAAAAGACATCAAAGGACTCTTCTTCATGTAAAATCCAAAATCTTAAAGTGTACCCCACTCTTCCACAGACACAGATAAAGTAAAGGAGAATTAGTTGCCTGTTTTAGAAGTGACTAGATGTGGAATCAAATGACTTTAGGTTCTTCCCCTTACTAATGTGATCCTGGGAAAATTACTGAGCCATCTTTTTTTAAATTTCCTATTAATATGAGGGTAGAAATGATTAGGTTAACATTGTTTGCTTTTCTTAGATAAAGTTCAAATTGTAGTTGAGAACTTCACCCAAGATAAATGCTTTATACCCATATATTGTACACCTTAGGTGAGAGCTTACCAATTACCTTCTCTCCTCCATTTTCCCTTTTGCCTCCTTCCCAATGCCCCCCATTTGACTTCTTAAAATGATAGTCTTCTAATATATAAAAAGGAGCCAACAGTAACAATCTCTACATCATAGAGAACATATGAGAAGTTCATGGGTTAAGGTGTATGACTCTGGCAAAAGGCTCAGCATACAAAGGACTAACAATTAAGTTCACAAACTGGACACCATGCTCTTACATTTGCAGCACTGTACAAATGACTCAGTAAGGTTTCATAACCTCGGTATATCAGTGTCTCACTAGTGTGTTTGTGTCAACATGTGGTAGTATCTTGCTGAGTAGCATTCATTATTTTGCATGTTTTTGCATGCCATCATGAGAATGTCAGAGCTTAAATTATGTAGAGCAACAAACAAGCATTAAATTTCCTATTAAACTTGGCAAGAAGAAGAGGGAGGCAAGATGGTCTACTGAAGCCAGCTTTAGGCAGAGGGTCCCATTCATAGGGATAAATAATGGCCAGAAATAACCCAATAAAGTGGAAGATCGGGAGCTGAGCTGAGAAAGAGGATTGATAGGCTTGCATCACCCTTGCTGCAACAAGCTGGCACTCCAAGGAAACAAATTTCACGTATGAAACCCACCCCAAAGAGGATGGAAATCCTTCCCCCACCCCCTAGGAGAGCAGCTTGACATGAGTAGGGAACAGAGGACCTTTTGTTTCACCAAAGGTGAGAGAACAACTGAGAGCCGGGACTCCCTCCACAGAGAGATACTACTGCAAGCCCAGGCAGTCTCATTTGTTTGGGCCACAGTTGATCTAATCTGATCCCTACCTTCCTGAACTCCCAATTCATACCTCCCCCCTCTCCTGGTGGTCTGGAAGACTACACCCTGCAAAATCCAGAACATTTGGCAGATTCTTGCTAGGGTGGAGCACCTCATGAGCTGTGGGACAGTTGCACTGAAACTATAACTTTAATAGAGGCAGGGAGTCACAAGAGGAGAGAGACCTGCCCCCTGTTGGAAAGAGCATAGCTCAGGTCCCATGCTACTGACCACCAGGACTGTGGCCCACCACCTCCTCACTGGGCTCCTGCAACCAGTGGTATTGGTAGCTCACAGACAGCGACTCTGCCATCTGGCTCTCTGTCTGGCTCCTGTGACCTGTGTTCCATGCCCAGCAACTCTTCCTGGATCTTGCAACCCACGACTCCACCCTTCGGCTCCCCACCTGAATCCTCAGACCCACTGCCCATGGCCAGCAACTCCTGCCCAGCTCCTGCAATCCCTGAGGCCCCTGAGGCCCCCGAGGCTGGTGAACCACACTCTGGCTCCCCTCTGGCTCCTGTGGCCCAAGGCCAGGGATCATCAACTCTCAAGTTCCCTGCCAGGCTCCTGTGGCCTTTGGAGCCAGTGGCAACCCCCTCTAGCTCCTTGCTGGCTTCTGCAACCTGCACACAGCAGTACCCCAGATGGGTCATGCTGCCCCTGACAGTGGTGGCAGCTCCATGGTCTCTCCCACTGGGGTCAATTTGAGCTGCCAGTGGATCCCTGCTGCCTAGATGCTGAAGACCTTTTGAACTCACCCACCTGATCGGTGTTTGTGTTCAACAGGATAATTGGTTTGGAACTCTTGACCTGGGCCCATCACCCAAGAACCCACCAAGGTTGTACCCTGATTGTATTGTTGTAGGAGTGTGGGATTCTCCCCTTCCAGTTGTCATCTGTGTGTGGGGGGGGGGTCTTTGTTGCATATATTTCTCCACAGCTGAGATTTCAGCCCAAAGCCATTGACTCACTAGGATTGGACAGAGACTAGCTGAATATTGTTCAGTGACATCTAGCCCCACCACACCAAGCAGGTGCCCAGAATTTCAGGCAGTAGTTCTGAATGGGACCTTTGTTAAGCTCTAAGGGAAAAGCTACAATCACCAGTCCCAGTTCTTTAGCAAAGGACTGGTTATGGACTCCAGGAGCCCTCAATTCAATTTCATGTTACCAGCTTGTCTAGCCAAATGGTGAAAAATAATCATGGGGCAAAATCAGCATAAAAACTCTGCCAACATGAATAATCAGAGTAGATCAACTACCCCAAGGAATGACAAAGGAGACACAACAGAAGATCCCATTCATAAACAAATGGCTGAGATGTCAGAAATCAAATTCAGAATTTGGATTACAAATAAGATTAATAGAATGGAGGTAAAGTTGGAATTAGAAATTCAAGGAGCATTTCAAAAGTTGTCTCAAGAATTCAATGAATTCAAAGACAAAGATTTTGACACATTGAGGCAAAAACTTGCAGCCCTTAAAGATGTGAGAAATACAGTATAATCCCTCAGTAACAGAATTGAACAGGCATAAGAAAGGATTTCTGACATTGAAGACAAAGCTTTTGAATGCTCCCAAACACCCAAAGAGGAAGAGAAGTGGAGAGCAAAAATGGATCATTCCCTGAGAGAATAGTGGGACCACTCCAAAAGAACAAATTTCCACCTCATAGGAATCCCTGAAGGAGAAGAGAATGTTCCTAAAGGCATAGAAAATCTACTCCAAAATATAATAGAGGAGAATTTCCTAAGCATGGTAAGAGATACAGAAATTCTGATAGCAGACAGTTTCAGAAACCCATCACAACTCAAACCAAATAAAGCATCTCCTAGACACATTGTAATTAACTTTGCTAAAGTTAATATGAAGGAGAAAATTCTGAAAGCAGTTAGATATAAGGAAATAATAACCAACAAAGAGAAGAATGTTAGAATTACCTCAGATCTCTCAGCTGAAGCTCTTCAAACCAGAAGAGGATAGTCATCAACTTTCAATCTCCTAAAACAAAACAACTTTCAGCCCAGAATCCTGTATCCAGCTAAATTGAACTTCATTTATGATGAACAAGTTAAATACTTTAATGTTATACACATGTTGAAGAAATTTGCCATAACCAAACCATCTCTTCAGGATATCCTCAGACCCATCCTCCATAATGACCAGCACAATGTTCTACCACCAAAGTAAACTCACTCTGAAACTCTTGACCCAAAACCAATTTCTACAGTGGTGAAAAGATTCAAAATGTTGAAAAACTTGACACCTCAAATACTATCAAGCTTATAAATACTCTCAATTAATGATAATGGCTTAAACAGTCCTCTTAAGAGGCACAAGTTGGATGATTGGATACAAAAACTCAGGCCAGATATTGGTTGCATACAAGAGTCTCATCTTACCTTTAAGGATAAATATAGATGCAGGGTGAAGGGATGGGCATCTGTAATCCAGGCAAACAGAAATCAGAAAAAAAGCAGGGGTGGCAATTTATTTGCAGATACAATAGGCTTTAAACCAACCAAAGTAAGGAAAGACAAGGATGGTCAGTTCATATTTGTTAAAGGAAACGCTCAATATGATGAGATGTCAATTATTAACATTTATGTGCCCAACCAGAATTCGCCTCAATTTATAAGGGAGAACATAATAGACATGAGCAATTTAATATCTTCCAGCACCATAAGAGTTGGAGAATTAACACCCCTTTGGCAGTGTTGGATGGATCCTCCAATAAGAAACTAAGCTAAGAAATTGTGGACTTAAACTTCACCATACAACAATTGAATTTAACAGACATCTGCAGAACATTTCATCCGAACAAAACTGAATACACATTCTTCCCATCAGCCCATGGAACATCCTCCAAAATTGATCACATCTTAGGTCACACATCGAACATCAGCAATTTTAAAAGAATAGAAATTATTCCTTGCTTCTTCTCAGACCATCATGGAATAAAAGTTGAACTCAGTAACAACAGGAATCTTCATACTCATACAAAAACATGGAAACTAAATAACCTTATGCTGAATAGTAGCTGGGTCATATATGAGATTAAGAAGTAAATTGCCACATTTTTGAAACAAAACAATAATGAAGACATGAATTATCAGAACATGAGGAGGGATACTGCAAAGGCAGTCCTAAGAGGGAAATTTATAGCATTTCAAGCCTTTCTCAAGAGAACAGAAAGTTACTTAATGGGACATCTTGAGCAACTGGAAAAAGAAAGACCATTCCAACCCCAAACCAAGAAGAAGAAAAGAAATAACTAAAATTAGAGCAGAATTAAATGAAATCAAAAACAAAAGAATTATTCAAAAGATCAATGAATCAAAAAGTTGGCTTTTTGAAAAATTCAACAAAATTGATAAACCTTTGGCCAACCTAGCCAAAAAATAGAAAATTAAAGTCCATTGTATCATCAATCAGAAATGACAAAGGCGAAGTAACATCAGACACCCCAGAAATTCAAAAAATCCTTAATGAATGCTACAAAAACCTTTATTCTCTGAATTATGAAAATCTGAAAGAAATTGACCAATACTTGGAAGCATGCCAACTTCCTAGACTTAATCAGAACAAATTGGAAATGCTGAACAGACCTATATCAAGTACTAAAATAGAATCAACTATACAAAATCTCTCCCCCAACAAGAGTCTGAGACTAGATGGCTTCACATCAGAATTCTGCAAAACCTTTAAAGAGGAACTAGGACCTATATTATTTAACCTTTTCCAAAACATCAAAAAAGAAGGAATATTTCCCAACACATTCTATGAAGCAAACGTCACTCTGATCCCCAAACA
>CAUYRH010159914.1:0-14442 GCA_963574655.1 Perodicticus potto
TCCTGGGCTCAAGCGAGTCTCCTGCCTCCGCCTCCCAAGTAGCTGGGACCACAGGCACCCACCACAACGCCCGGCCATTTTTTGGTTGTAGCCGTCATTGTTGTTTGGCAGGTCCAGGCTGGATTAGAACCTGCCAGCTTAGGTGTACGTGGCTGGTGCCTTAGCCCATTGAGCCACAGGCGCCGAGCCTCTACAAAATATTTTTTAAAAATTAGCCAGGTATTGGCCAGGTGCTGGTTGCTCACATCTGTAATCCTAGCACTCTGAGAGGCCAAGGTGGGAAGACTGCCTGAGCTCACAAGTTTGAGAACAGCCTGAGCAAAACCAAGACCCTGTCTCTACTAAAAAAAACAGGCAAGAGGATCACTTGAGCCCAAGAGTTGGAGGTTGCTGTGAGCTATGATGTCACAGCACTCTATCCAGGGTGACAGCTTGAGACTGACTAAAAAAAAAAAACAAATTAGCCAGGTGTGAAAAAAAAAATTAGCCAGGTATGATGGGTGCACACCTGTAGTCCCAGCTACTCAGGAGGCGGAGGCAGGAGGACCACTTGAACCCAGGAGTTTGAGGTCACTGTGAGCTATGATCATGCCAATGCACTCTAGCCTGGGTGGCAGAGCAAGACCCTGTCTCTATTCAAAAAAAAATAAAGAAAAGAAAAATGTAATTGACCATCTCCCACACATAGCCAGAAATAAGATTCATTTGCTAGTAGGGGTAAAAGTCCAAGAAAGCTGAATCTTAAAATATAAATTGTACCATCTGATGACTTTTTTTTTTTTGTGACAAAGTCTCACTTTGTTGCCCTTGGTAGAGTACTGTAGTGTCGTTATTCATAGCAACCTCCAACTCTTGGGCTCAAGCATTCCTCTTGCCTCAGTTTTTCATTTTTAGTAGAGAAGGGGTCTTGCTCTTGTTCAGGCTGGTCTGGAACTTCTGAACTAAAACAGTCCACCTGCCTCGGCCTCCCAGATCCCTCTGATAACTTTTTAAAGCATTTTTTTTTTTTTTTGAGACAGAGTCTCACCATGTCACCCTCAGTAGAGTGCTGTAGCGTCACAGCTCACAGCAACTTCCAGCTCTTGGGCTTAGGCGATTCTCTTGCCTCAGCCTCCCGAGTAGCTAGGACTACAGGCACCCGCCACAACGCCCAGCTATTTTTTGTTGCAGTTTGGCCAGGAGCTGAGTTCGAACCCGCTACCCTCAGTATATGGGGCTGGCACCTTACTCACTGCCGCCCTTTTTTAAAGCATTTTTATTTCAATAGCTCATGCATTTTCTCAGAGCAGATCAATTACTTGTAAGGTACTATGTGTTTTTTTCCTCCCTTTTTCTTTTTCAAATTTTTACAAATTAAAATATTTGTAAGGTACTATGCGGTTTTTCCTCCCTTTTTCTTTTACAAATTTTTACAAATTAAAATACTTCTACTTTTTTTTTTTTTTGCAGTTCTGCCGAGGCTGGGTTTGAACCCGCCACCTTCCGCATATGGGGCTGGCACCCTATTCACTGAGCCACAGGCACCGCCCCTGTGGCTCAATGACCTAAGGCGCCAGTCACATACACCTGAGCTGGCGGGTTCGAATCCAACCCTGGCCCGCCAAACAACAATGACAACAATTTCTGCAACCAAGAAATGGCCGGGTGTTGTGGCAGGTGCCTGTAGTCCCAGCTACTTGGGAGGCAGAGGCAAGAGACTCGCTTGAGCCCAGGAATTGGAGGTTGCTGTGAGCTGTGAAGCCATGGCACTCTATTCAGGGTGACAGCCTGAGGCTCTGTCTCAAAAAAAAAAAATACTTCTAAGGTACTGTCCATTTTTTCCTCCCTTTTTCTTTTAAAGCAAGTATAATAATCCTATTTTAAGTATGTATTTTTATTTTGCTATCTCTGAAGAGAGTTTACTGGGAGATTTGCATAAACCCTGGTCTTGATTCCACTCTCGGGTGGCAGAGATGGTAAATAATCATATCTAGGGACCAGAGATACTTAAACGGGTGCTAGCTTGCAGTTCTGTTTGGATCCCTTCAGCAAATATTTATTTATTTATTTATTGACACAGTCTCACTTTGTTGGTTCCAGTGGAGTGCTGTGGTATCACAGCTCACAGCAACCAAACTTGTGGCCTCAAGCAATCCACTTGCCTCAGCCTCCTGAGTAGCTGGGACTACAGACACCCACTGCAACACTGCAACACCCAGCTTTTTTTTGTTTTGTTTTGTTTTTTAGAGACGGAGGTGGGGGAGTCGGTGCAGGGTGGGTGTCTCACTCTTGTTCAGGCTGGTCTTGAACTCCTGAGCTCAGGCAATCCACCCACCTCGGCCTCCCAGAGTGCTGGGATTACAGGAATGAGCCACCATGCCTGGCCTAGCCAATATTTATTGAACAAATTCAAATGGGCCATCTGGCACAACTATATTTTCAGAGTGCCAGATAACCTTTGCTGTTAACCTTGAACTTTTGTGTTTTCCTTTTACAGGAGTACACAGTGAAAATAAGTAATATTCCTACAATTAAGAGATTCCTTGAACCAGGCAGCAAGAAGAAGCCACCTCCTGATGACATCTACGTGAGAACAGTCTACAATGTCTTTATGCCGTAAAACAGCACATCTGTCTGTGGGTGAGAACGTGTACCTAGAGGCGTCTGTGTCCATTCATTCCAGCTCTGTGCTGTGTATTAAATCAGATCCTAAATTGGATTGTTCACATCAAGGAGATCTTCCTTTCTAGAAATATCAACTTTTTTTTTTTTTTTTGGTCCAGTAAATAATTGTCATAGGAAATTTTTTGGAAAAAACCTTTTGGGAAAGGTTCATGTTTAAATTCGATCTGATTGAGTTACTTATTTCCCCCTAGCTAGTTCCTCCTGATAAGGAAGAGGGGCAGAATCTTATATTCTCCCCTGAGCGTTTTTCTACTCTCTTTATCCCATTTCTAAAGCCTTATCAGTCTCTTCCTAATTTTCTTTGTCTAATAACAACAAAATGTCTAGAGTGGCTTTCCTCTGAGCTGTAATAGATGAAATGGTAGTAATTAATGCAATTGATATTAGCCAAAATAAAGAATTTCTCAATCATTGCCCTGTTGCTAGAATTATTTAATTAAAAATTTTGAAATAGTGGGTGGTGCCTGTGGCTCATCGAGTAGGGCGCTGGCCCCATATGCCGGAGATGGTGGGTTCAAATCCAGCCCTGGCCAAAAACTGCAAAAAAAAAGAAAATATTTGAAATACAAAATACCTCTGCATGGCTCAAAGATCAAAAAAAGATGCCTGTAATCCTAGTACTTTGGGAGGCCAAGGAGAGTGGATTGCTTAAGCTCATAGGTTCGAGACCAGCCTGCAGAGGGAGACCTCATCTCTAAAAAATAGCCAGGAGTTGTGGCAGGTGCCTGTAGTCCCAGCTACTTGGGAGGCTGAGGCAAGAGAAATCACTTAAGCCCAAGAGTTTGAGGTTGCTGTGAGCTATGACTTCATAGCACTCAACTGAGAGTGACAAAGTAAGACTCTGTCTCCAAAAAAAGAAAAAAAAAAATCAAAAAAAGAGCTGAATGTGGTAGCTCATACCTGTAATCCTAGCACTCTAGGAGGCCCATGCAGGAAGATTGCTTGAGGTCAGGAGTTTGAAACAAGACTGACCAAGAGCAAGAGCAAGACCCCATCTCTAAAAAATAGCTGGGCATTGTGGCGGGTGCCTATAGTCCTAGGTACTGAAGAGCGGAGGCAAGAGTATCACTTGAGCCCAGGAATCTCAGGTTGCTGTGAGCTATGATGCCACAGCACTCTACCAGGGGTGACAAAAGAAGACTCTGTCTCAAAACAAAAAAAAGATTAAATAAATAAAATTCCAAAAAGTATAATGGAGGATACCGTCTTAGAAATCTTTTCAGCCTTCCTCCCAGCAATGCAATCTCGCTTCTCACAGGCAGTTATTTATATGTCCTTCAGTTAAATTGGCCACGTGTATAAGATAATGCAAATATATATTATTTTAATCTTCTGATTACCCAAATGATTATGTGTAGACTTTTAATGTTTTGCATTTTAAAACTGAAAGTATATTTTTTGAGACAGCGTCTCACTCTGTCCCCCCAGATAGAGTACAGTGGCATCATTGTAGCTCACTGCAATCTCAAATTCCTGGGCACAGGCAATCCTGCCTCAGTCTCCTGAGTAGCGGGGACTACAGGCACTCACCACAACACCCAGCTAATTTTTCTATTTTTAATAGAACCCTGTCTCACCCTTGCTCAGGCCTATCTCAAACTCCTGACCTCAAGTGATCCTCCTTCCTCAGCCTACCAGAGTGCTAGGATTACAGGCATGAGCACAGTACCCCAGGCAACACTGCTTTTAAACAGGTGCTGATTTATGTTTCACATACTTCTTGAGCACCTGGTATGTGCCAGACAGGGTCCCGGGAGGCAAAATCATAAAATAGAACCCTCACTCGGGAAAGTTCAGAGAGTAAGGAGATACACCTGTAAACAGTGGTGTTGCTCGAGGGGTCCCCGAGTGGCTGGCGACTCAGAGGTAGAATCCACTATTGAAATGGTATGTGGCAGGAAATGACTACAAGCTCTTAGTGGCAAGTAGCAAAGAAACTTTATTTTTCCCTAGCTTAAATAGCCAGGTCTGCGCGTACACACCATTAATCAATAATCACATAAATATGGCTCAAGCTGCTAAGGCACCAGCCACATACAGCTGAGCTGGCGTGTTCAAATCCAGCCCAGGTCCGCCAAACAAGAATGATGGCTGCAACCAAAAAATAGCCAAGCATGGGGCAGGCACCTGTAGTCCCCGCTACTTGGGAGGCAGAGGCAGAAAATCACTTGAGCCCAGGAGTTGGAGGTTGCTGTGAGCTGTGATGCTATAGCACTCTACCCAGGGCGACAACTTGAGGCTTTGTCTTAAAAAAAAAAAAAAAAAAAAAAAATCACATAAATACATTGTTAAAATTGATTATTTTTCTCATAACACCTATAAATCTACTGATTAACCAATTCACATTCCTCTTTTTCACTTAACTCTAAAAAATAATAACTTGACAAAACATATTTTGACTATTTAACCTTTAACTGATATGTCACAAGGCCACAGCAGGGGAAAGAGTTGATTATATCTCTGGTTTCGCCCATGACCATGTGGAGGCAGAAACTCATCATCTTGCTAAACCACAGCTTGCTGGACTTTCACAACCATGGCCTTCAGGCTTAACGGCTGCCGTGTCACTGGAGCTGGATTTTCGCATCCATGGCTTCCAGACTTAACGATGTACTGTCTGAGTGCAGCCTAGGCCCCAGTGTTACTGTGTAAAGCAAGAAACTTGTTATTGCTCTCTCTCAGGCAGGTGGGCACAGAGACATATAGGCTTTTAGCCTATACAGTGGAAGTGATTTTTTATTTTTATTTATTTATTTTTGAGACGGAGTCTTAACTATGTAGCCCTCGGTAGAGTGCCATGGTGTCACAGCTCACAGCGACCTCAAACTCTTGCCTGAGCCTCCCAAGTAGCTGGGACTATAGGAACCCACCACAATGCCTGGCTATTTTTTTTGTTGTAGTTGTCATTGTTGTTTGGCAGGCCCGGCCTGGGGTCGAACCCGTCAGCCTTGGTGTATGTAGCCAGTGCCCTACTCATTGGGCTGTGGGCACTGAGCCAGGAAAGACAAGTTTCTAATGGAGGTCTCAGAGGACACATGTTTCTCCCACTGTGAGAGGAATCTTTTGCTCAGAGATAGGAAAAGAAAGAAGGACAATTGCCTCAGGGTTTTTTTGTTTGTTTGTTTTCTGTTGCCCTGGGTAGAGTGCGTGGCTTCATAGCTCACAGCAACCTCAAACTCATGGGCTTAAGCAATTCTCTTGCCTCAGCCTCCCAAGTAGCTGGGACTACAGGTGCCTGCTACAACGCCCGGCTATTTTTTTGATTGTAGTTGTCATTGTTTTTGTTTTTAGAGACAGTCTCACTTTATCACCCTTGGTAGAGTGCTGTGGTGTCACGGCTCATAGCAACCTCCAACTCCTGGGCTTAGACGATTTTGCCTCAGTCTGCCGAGTAGCTGGGACTACAGGCGCCCGCTACAACCACTGGCTATTTTTTTTTTGGCAGTTTGGCCGGGGCTGGATTTGAACCCGCCACCCTCAATATATGGGGCTGGCGCCCTACTCACTGAGTCACAGGCGCCGCCCAGGTTGTAGTTGTCATTGTTGTTTGGCAGGCCCGGACTGGGCTTGAACCCATGAGCCTTGGTGTATGTGGCCGAAGCCCTACTCACTGAGCTACGGGCGCCACACCAGGAAGGGCAGGTTTTTGATGGAGGTCTCAGAGGACACATGTGACACGTTTCGCCCACTACGAGAGGAATCTTATGCTTAGAGATAGGAAAAGAAAGAAAGATAATTGCCTCAGGGTTTTTGTTTGTTTGTTGAGACAGAATCTCAACCTGTCACCCTGGGTAGAGTGCCATGGTGTCATAGATCTCAGTAACTTCAAACTCTTCATCTTAAGCGATTCTCTCGTCTCAGCCTCCCAAGTAGCTGGGACTACAGGCACCCGCCACAACACCCAGCTATTTTGTTGTTGCAGTTGTCATTGTTTAGCTGGCCCAGCCTCAGTGTATGTGGCCAGCGCCCTACCCACTGAGCTATGGTGCCACCTGCCTTGGGGTTTTAAGCAGAGGAAAATCAAGTGCAAAAATTAAGATAGTGATTTGTCTTTACTTTTACACAATGTGACCAACCTGTCATCACTCTTACAAAGTCCTGGAAGAGCAAACTCTTGGTGACAGGTGTAGCACCCAGGCAGCCCTGAGGAACAATGACACTGTGGGCTGCTGCTTCTGAGGGCAAGCCAGGTCAGGCCAGGCTCCTGAGTGCAGTGTCAACAAAAACAGGGAGTATATACTAAAGCATTTCACCTTGCCCCAAGAGGGGTCCGGCCTGTGCCTCCCAGGAGGCAGTCTCTAAGCCCGTGGAGAGTCATGTTTGTCAGTCATGCTGGTCCAGCCAACCAGCTAGTCACCCTGTGATTTCGAGTGAGAGCTTCCATCCCTACTGGCAGAGAGATACAGAGTGGGGACTTTGGGTCATGAGGTATCAGCTCAAGCCTGGGGCAGGGTGGTGGGCAGGGACAGATCAGCTGCTTGGGAAGTCAGCCATGCTATGGAAGGAAAGGAAAACCAAGGAAAACCCTGGGCTCTGAGGCTCAGGTAAGCTCCACTGGTATACAGTCAGCGCTCCATGTGTATCGCCTCATCATTGCCGGGAGTAACACTGTTCAAGACGCCACAGAAAGACGACTTGTGGAAGACCTGTGTTTGGAACCTTCCTGGACTCTGCCCTGTACATCTCTCTCTTTGATTTTCTTTTTTCCTTTTTCTTTTTGAGACAGAGCCTTAAGCTGTCACCCTGGGTAGAGGGCCGTGGCATCACACAGCTCACAGCAACCTCCAACTCCTGGGCTTAAGTGATTCTCTTGCCTCAGCTTCCCAAGTAGCTGGGATTACAGGCGCCCGCCACAACGCCCAGCTATTTTTTGGTTGTAGTTGTCATTGTTGTTTGACAGGCCCAGGCTGGGTTCAAACCCACCAGCTCTGGTGTATGTGGCTGGCACCTTAGCTCCTGGAGCTACCGGCGCCGAGCCATCTTTGTCTGATTTTCATCTGTGTCATTCCCTTGTAATAAGTGGTGGCTGTGAGGATAGCTGCTTTCAATGAGTTCTGTGAGCCTTCCAGTGAAGGTGTTTTGGGGTACTCCTCAACTTGCAGTTGGTGTCAGAGTGAGGGCAATCTCATGGACCACCCCTTCAAAATCCTCAGGTTGTAGAAACATATTACTCTAATTTAGAGGTTAATTTACACACGGGAACCAGACATTGACTTGATAACACTCAGGAGTCCACATTAGAGGTTGAGCATCCCAAATCTAGAATCCGAAATGCCATAAAATTTGAAGATTTGGGGGTGCCAACGTGACACTCAGAGGAAATGTTCATTAGAGCATTTTTTTCTTTGTTTTTTTGAGACACAGTCTCACTTTGTCACCCTTGGTAGAGTGCCATGGCATCATAACCCACAGCAACCTTAAACTCTTGGGCTCAAGTGATCTTCTTGCCTCAGCCTCCTAAGTACTGAGACTACAGGTGCTCAACACAACACCTGGCTAGTTTTTTGGAGACTGGGGTTGAGCTCTGACTCAGGCTGGTTGTGAGCTCAAGCAACCTATTCACCTTGGACTCCCAGAGTGCTAGGATTACAGGTGTGAGCCACCATACTGGCCGTCATTGGAGCATTTTGGATTTCAGATTTTCTGATTTGAAATGCTCACCCAAGTAAATATAATGCAAATATTCCAAAATCCAATAAGAATACAAAGCATTTCCGGTGGCAAACATTTCGGATAAAGAATACTCAACCTCTACTAAGTTTTGTGGGATGTGAGTAAATTAGGGCTATTTTATGTTATGTGGTATTATAATTTTGGTGTGTTTTTCCTATCCGACACCATTGCCTGATAATATTAATCAAGGGCTTGCAACATAGACCTTAAGCCCATTTTGCAAACATTGCTTTTGGGATTTTAATTCTTTTAGACACAAGGGGGCTCTTAATTGACTCTTTGAGGAAATCACCAAGGAGGAAGGTTGGCTTCTCCACCAAATTAAGGGATTAAAGAAAATAAACACAAGAGGCCAGTCTGTCATCAATGAAGAGAAGTTCCCATGTTTTCTCTGTTCAGGATTGCACACACTTAAATTATGCAATTCACTTCTGATATCAGAAACCAGTTCTTCCACTCCCTGTCCCATGTCAGGTGGCATTACTGCAGTTTTGTCACCTCCCCTCTTTGGTGCAGACTCCCGTCCTTTAATCTCAAGCCTCTGACCACCATCCGCTCCTTCCATTTTCATGAAGTTACCAGACTTTGATAATAGACTTAGGAGGGCAGGGACAGGATTGATTATTCTCAAAAAGGGTCAGTATGCTAGAACACCAGTCCCCAACCTTGTTGGCACCAAGGACTGGTTTTATGGAAGATAATTTTTCCCTGGATGTGGGTGGTAGATAGGCTGATCTCTCAGCAGGGCACCTTGCCTGGATCCAGGGGAAAGCCCACAGAGGCGCCACCCCTGGGGGCTCATCAAAACCACCAAAGATGAAAGGAGCCCAGAGGTGCCCCAAACACGGCAAAGTCTCTGAGACCATGTCTTCACTGAGAGTCACCAGGTGGGTGGGGTTTTAGCAGGGCTACATCCTTTGAACTGATCAGTAATTTAGATTAGGTAATCTGGCTTGCTAGCCCTGTGGGAAAGCAACTGGTTTTCCCCTTCCCCTTTCTACATACATTATGGGTCGTGATTGTTGGTTAACAACTTCCGACCCTGTGTTCTCTATGTTCTCCAAGTTCCCATTTACCCAGCCTTTCCTTCTATCTGATCCTCCTGGGGACTTAAGATTCTTTTGACCCTATCTTTTGGCTTCTTTGCATTTTGCATGTATGCTTTGTGTTAGAGATAATACGTTTCTGAGAAGTCAGAAAGTCGCTTCATTGATTTAATCTGCCATGTGGCATGCGAGTCAATGTACACCTCTCCAGGCTCTCAGACTTTATACGTTAAGTTCATGCAAGGTCTCCTGATTTTCCCCCCAGCATCATTTCCCCTGTCAACTCCCAACCCAGGTCAGGGTCCAAAGAGAACCCCAACATGTGGAGAGGGAGGAGAGATGGTTTGGATATGAGTCTGCAAGAAACGGATTTATTATGGCCACTGTACAGTCGAACCTCTCCGCTACGGTAATCTGTATTTGCAGCAGCTTCCTAAGCCCTAGCCTCTCTGCCTCAGCTCTACTTTCGATCATCAGGCATTAGATTTTCATAAGGAGCTCACAGCCTAGATCCCTCACATGTGCTGTTTACAGTAGGGTTCACACTTCTATAAGAATGTAATGTTGCCTGCAGATCTGACAAAAGGCGGAGCACAGGCGGTGATGCGAGTGATGGGAAGCCACTGTAAATACAGATGAAGCTTTGCTTGCTCCCCTACTGCTCACCTTCTGTTGTGCAGTCCTGCTCCTTACAGGCCGAGGACCAGTTCAGTATTAGTCCATGGCCCGGGGGTTGGGGACCTCCCTTGTAGAGTGTTCAGGGCTGAATCCAAGCACAGTATGGGACAGAGTGCAAGAAAGAGGGAAGAGACATGAGGCTTGTTGAGTAGACCCATGACAGGTGACCCAGCACAGGGTTACATTGTACAGCCATGGCATCTGTGGGGCAGTGGTAGAGGCTCCAGTGACTGGGACGGAGAGGAAAGCTGGGCAGTGAGGGGCACTGATGTCTGGGACAGAAGCAGAGGTGGCATTTAGTAAGCCAGACGACCCAGCCTACAGTCACACTATGAGAGAGGCTTTGCCAGCCCAGGTGCCTGAAGAAACCTGACTTCCCCTGCCCTGTGCCTGGCTAGGGCAGTCTGTAGGGGGCTGGGACAGAGCAGAAAGCGAATCCCCTGGGTGGGGGCTGCAATAGACAATAATAAACAGCATGGGATTTTGTATTTGCTGGTGTTCCCTCATGGCTGAATGTGCTTTGGATTCCTTCAGCCCAAATGACCTGCCCCAGAACATTGCATGGCAGGCTCCTCCTTCATCAGACCCCATGTGAGGGAACCCTGCTCTGACCAGCACGCTCCCCACACTTCTCATTCTCCTGTTTTATTTTCTTCATAGCACTTAGTGCCCTCTGGCATTCTTACCTGTTTAATCCATCTGTGTCTCGTGTTTAAAGGGGTTACCCATAGGCAACATATAGTTGGGTCTTTTTTTATCCACTCACTATAGTTATTTATTTATTTATTTTTGAGACAGAGTCTCACTATGTCTCTCTCAGTAGAGTGCTGTGGCATCCCAGCTCACAGCAACCTCAAACTCTTGGGCTTAAGTGATTCTCTTGCCTCAGCCTCCTGAGTAGCTGGGTCTACAGGCACCCGCCACAATGCCCGGCTGTTTTGTTTGTTGCAGTTGTCATTGTTTGGCAGGCCTGGGCCAGGTTTGAACCTGCCAGCCCCGGTGTATGTGGCTGGTGCCCTAGCCGCTGAGCTACAGGCGCCAAGCCTCACTATAGTTATTAATTGGTGCATTTAATACCATGACTATTTAAAGTAATTATTTTAAGTAATATAAATTAAAAAAAAATAAAGTAATATAAATCTACCTTGTTTGTAATTTTCTCTTATTGCCCTTGTTCTTTTTTTTTTCTGTCTTCCCCTTATTTATATGATTCCCTTTTCTCTCTTCTCTTGGCATATTGATTATACTTTAAAATTTTTATACCTATGTTTAATGGTTGCCCTAGAGTTTGTAGTGTATATTTACAAATGATCTTGGACCCTTTTCAAATAATACTCAACCACTTCCTAGGTAGTGTGGGTGCCTCATAACGGAGAATTCCCAGTTGCTCCTTTCTGGACCTTATAATTTTGCTTTCACATTTTTCATTTATTCATAAGTTATAGTCATCCCATATATTGTGGCTATTATTATTTGGGGCAAACTGCATTTTCTATTTCAAATTAACATGAGGGTAAAATGTTTAGATCTCACGTCCAGGGTAAAGTTCCAGTTGTAAAAGAGCCTCTCACCCAGGGGGCGTTTTATACACCCTCACAATGTGCTCATCCAGGTAAGATCCCACCACAAGCCATCTCTCCTTTGGCCAATCATTCTCTCCTTACCCCCTTGATCCAATATTAGACTGTATTTGTGTTTTATTTTTCATATGAGCATGTCATATATGCTGCGTTTTTCTTTTTTTCTTTTTTTTTTTAATTGTTTTTTATTAAATCATAACTTTGTACATTGATGCATTTATGGGATTCAGGGCACTGCTTCAATATACAATGTGAAATGCTTACACTGAACTAAGTAACACATTCATCACAATTATACTCATTTTTTAATAGTTTTGAAATGTACCATTGCGTCATGCACATTAGGTGAGGTGCCCCCAAATGCTCTCTCTCCTCCCATATCCCCAACTCCCCTTCCCTCTCTCTCCTCTTCCCTTCTACTTACTGGACTATAGTTATGTTTTGCCATTCATGTGAGTGTGTAGGTAGTTATATAATGATTTCATAGTAGTATTGAGTACATTGGATATTTTTTCCATTCTTGAGATACTTTACTAAGAAGAATATGTTCCAGCTCCATCCAGGTAAACACAAAAGATGTGAAGTCTCCTTTTTTAATGGCTGCATAGTATTCCATGGTGTACATATACCACAATTTGTTAATCCATTCAGGGGTTGATGGGCACTTGGGCTGTTTCCATGTCTTGGCTATTATGAAATGGGCTGCAATAAACATTCTGGTGCAAATGTCTTTGTTGTAAAATAATTTTTGATCATATACCTAGTAGAGGAATTGTAGGATCCAATGGTAGGTCTATGTTTAGTTCCTTGAGTGTTCTCCAAACTTCTTTCCAAAAAGATCATATTAGCTTGCATTCCCACTAGCAGTGTAGAAGTGTTCCCTTCTCTCTGCATCCTCACCAACATCTGTAGTTTTGGGATTTTGTGATGTGGGCTAATGTTACTGGAGTTAGATGATATCTCAAAGTAGGTTTTATTTGCATTTCTCTGATGATTAAGGATGATAAGCATTTTTTCATGTGTTTGTAGGCCATGTGCCTAGCTTCATCAGAGAAGTTTCTGTTCAAGTCTCTTACCCACATAGAAATAGGGTTATTTGTTCTTTTCTTATTGATTAGTTTGAATCCTCTGTAGATTCTAGTTATCAGACCTTTGTCAGAAGCATAACCTGCAAAAATATTCTCCCATTCTGAAGGTTATCTGTTTGCTTTGCTTACTGTGCTCTTGGCTATGCAAAAGCATTTTAGTTTGATCAGATCCCAGTAATGGAATTTTGGTGTTGCTTCAATCGCGTGGGAGGTCCTCCTCATAAAATGTTCTCCCAGGCCAATTTCTTCAGGTGTTTTCCCTGCACTCTCTTCTAATATTTTTATAGTTTCATGTCTCAAGTTTAAATCTTTGATCCAGTGAAAATCAGTTTTTCTTAATGGTGAAAGGCGGGGGTCCAGTTTCAGTCTTCTATAGGTTGCCATCTAGTTCACCCACCACCATTTGTTAAATAGGGAGTCTTTCCCCTGCTGAATATTTTTGATAGGCTTGTCGAAGATCAAATGGCGATAAGTAGCGGGGTTCATCTCCTGGTTCTCTATTCTGTTCCATAAATCTACCGCTCTGTTTTTGTGCCAGTACTATGCTGTTTTGATCACATAGATTTCTAGTACAGCCTGAAATCTGATAATGTGATACCTCCTGATTTGTTTTTATTTCTGAGTAATGTATTTGCTATTCAAGGTTTTTTCTGATTCCATATTTTAAAAAGTACCATTTTTTCATGTTCTTTAAAGTATGACAGTGGTGCTTTAATAGGGATGGCATTAAATCTGTAAATTGCTTTGGGTAGTATGGACATTTTAACAATGTTGATTCTTCCCAGCCATGAGCATGGTATGTTTTTCCATTTGTTAACATCTTCAGCTATTTCTTTTCTCAGAGTTTTATAGTTCTCCTTATAGAGGTCTTTCACATCCTTTCTAAGGTAAATTCCCAAATATTTCAACTTCTTTGGCACTATTATAAAAGGAATAGAGTCCTTGATTGTTTTTGCCACTTGACTATTGTTGGCGTATATAAAAGCTACTGACCTGTAAGTATTGATTGTGTATCCTGAGGTGCTGCTATATTCCTTGATCACTTCTAAGAATTTTGAAGTAGAGTCCCTGGAATTTTTCAGGTACAGGATCATATCATCAGCAAAGAGTGAGAGTTTGAGCTCCTCTGACCCTATTTGGATATGTTTGATCACCTTCTCTTGCCTGATTGCGATGGCTAAGACTTCCATTACTATGTTGAATAGCAGTGGAGACAGTGGACATCCTTGCCTTGTTCCTGATCTGAGTGGAAATGTTTTCATTTTTACTCCATTCAATATGATATTGGCTGTGGGTTTGTTGTACACAGCCTCTATTAGTTTAAGAAATGTCCCTTCTATGCCTATTCTCTTAGGAGTTCTGTACATGAAAGGATGCTGGATACTATCAAAGGCTTTTTCTGAAACAATTGAGAGAATCAGATGATCTTTGTTTTGTATTTTATTTGTGGGAAGCTGGAGACTCCCACCCTGGCTTTTGCCCCTGCTATGGCCAAGGTTTGACCTTCGCTGAGAAGAAACTGGCAGGAGCCAAAACAGGGAGTAAAAAGTCCGGATGCTCAGAACTAGAGATAAACAGCAAGGCAGTTTTAAGGTAAACAGCACAGCAGTTCCCAAGGAGTAAGAGAATGCCAGTGAGAACCTTAATTGACCTTTTTTCCCTGTGAGAATATAAAAGCATGGTGTCAAAATAAAGAGTTGTCTCAGTCTCAGG
>CAUYRH010159918.1:0-13947 GCA_963574655.1 Perodicticus potto
TTGACATTTATAGGGTTTCTCTCCAGAGTGAATTTTTTTATGTTTAGTAAGGGATGAATTAACATAAAAGGCTTTGCTACATTCTTGACATTTGTAGGGTTTCTCTCCAGAGTGAATTCTTTGATGTATAGAAAGGCCTGAATACCGGGTAAAGGCTTTGCCACATTCTTGACATTTATAGGGTTTCTCTCCTGAGTGAATTCTTTGATGTACAGAAAGGTTTGAGTAGTGTTTAAAGGCTTTGCCACATTCTTGACATTTGTAGGGTTTCTCTCCAGAGTGAATTTTTTTATGTTTAGTAAGGGATGAACTAACATTAAAGGCTTTGCCACATTCTTGACATTTGTAGGGTTTCTCTCCAGAGTGAATTCTTTGATGTACAGAAAGGCCTGAGTACCGGTTAAAGTTTTTGCCACATTCTTGACATTTAAAGGGTTTCTCTCCCGAATGAATTCTTTGATGTACAGAAAGGCTTGCGTGCTGGTTAAAGGCTTTGCCACATTCTTGACATTTGTAGGGTTTCTCTCCAGAGTGAATTCTTTGATGTACAGAAAGATGTGAGTACTGGGTAAAGGCTTTGCCACATTCTTGACATTTGTAGGGTTTCTCTCCAGAATGAATTCTTTGATGTACAGAAAGGCTTGAGTACTGGTTAAAGGCTTTGCCACACTCTTCACATTTGTAGGGTTTCTCTGCAGAGTGAATTCTTTGATGTTCAGAAAGGCCTGAGTACCGGTTAAAAGCTTTTCCACATTCTTCACATTTGTAGGGTTTCTCTACTGAATGAATTCTTTTAAGGCCATAAATGTGTGAGTATTGCTTGGTAAGTTTGTCACATTCCTTATATTTGCAGGGTTTTTCTCCAGTATTCAAAAACTTATGGTTACAATACTTTGATCTGTGGCTAAGACATTTGCCATCATTTTCGCACTTCTTGAGTTTCTCTCCAGAATGGAGTCTTGAGCAAGAGTGGAAGACTTGGCTACCTTCTTTGCATTTGTTTTGTTTTTCTCCAGTATGAGTTATCTTATGGCCTGTAGTGTGTGAGCAGAGCTTAGAGGCTTTCCCATATTTTTTACATGTAAACGTTTTCTCTAAGGTATATATCGTTTTATGTCTATTTAGATTTGACAATTGTTTGAAGACATTCAAATATTTACTACATTGGAAGACTTTGGAATGGGTAGCTGTTAAACATTGGTCACGTCCACTATAATATACATTCTGCTGCTTACTCTCATATACATCTTCCCAGTCTTTTTTTAAGTTTAAATTCTCAGGGCCACAGCTTTGATATCTGCCCAGGATCATCGCTGGAAATAAAATATTTGTGTCCAGCTCTTGCAAACAGTCTTGGGTAGAATGATTACATAAGCCTGAAAGAAATTTAAAGAATAAAAATTTTAGCTACTCACTTTTTATCAGAATCCAGTAAATATACATTATAAATTTTATCTGCAAAATCACGTCAAAAACATTAGGAAGATGCCATAATGCAGTAGAGAGGCACTAATTATCTTAAAGATAAATAAATGTTGCATGTGTACACTGCGTTTTGCAGAATTCTGAAAACCAGCAAGAATTTGTAGCACAACAGGTAAGGGAAAGTCGTAGAGGTAAAGTAGAGGTAGGGTGTTGGATCATGTTTTTAATTCTAGAACTCAGGGATACTGAGGTGAATGGATCACTTGAGCACAGGTGTTCGAGATCGACCTAAGCAATATTGAGACCCCATCTGGATTGGCACCTGTAGCTCAAGTGGCTAATGTGCTGGCCACATACACTGAAACTGTGAGGGTCAAATCCAGCCCAGGCCCGCCAAATAAAAAAACTACAACCAAAAAATAGCTGAGCATTGTGGCAGGCACCTGTAATCCAGCCTGAGACTCTGTCTAGAAAAGAAAAACAGCAAGAACCCCCCAACTCTACCACAAATAGAAAAATTAGTGCGGCACAGTGGCACATGCCTCTAGTCCCAGCAAGTCATGAGGCTGAGGCAAGAAGACTTTGTGCCTAGAAGATTGAGGTATAACAACACAGCACTCTTCTCAGGGTGACAATTACTCATCCTGAAATAAATACATAAATAAATACAAACATAAAGTGTGTATGTGCATATATACATATAAATTTATAAAATAAAAGGAAATATCATCAATAATAATAATAAAAGAGCCAAGAAGAACAATAGGAAAAGTTTGTCATTATTTGTCCCCACCACAGAATTTATGCCATCTTAATAGAGAATGGTGAAAATGGAAGTAATCTTCTAAATCCCAGCTTTGTCCTCAAAAGGAAAAGAGTGACACCTGTGTTAATTCGTCTTGCTTTTGAGGGTGTTTCCAAAGAAAGGTTGCTGTCTCTCATCAGTGAGAGTGCTGAAAGGAATGGTGCTATAGTTTGTAATACAGACTGGGGATGCTGAATTCAAAGGAAAAATATTATTATAGC
This sequence comes from Perodicticus potto, assembly GCA_963574655.1. NCBI lineage: Eukaryota > Metazoa > Chordata > Mammalia > Primates > Lorisidae > Perodicticus > Perodicticus potto. The sequence goes on from CAUYRH010159918.1 coordinate 2,452, forward strand.
AGCAGAGAGACTCCAATGTAACAGAGAGATTCAGGTATAGGAAGTGATGAGAAATTTTTTTTTTCTGTAGATGGCCCAGGCAGGTTGGAACCCGCCACCCTTGGTGTATGTGGTCTGCACTCTACGCACTGAGGTATGGATGCTGCCAATTATGAGACACTCTGAAGAGGACATGTGGAAAAACGCTTCCACTGAAAAGTAACCACTCATTTCCATAGGCAAAACACTTTCCAAATATACAGTACTCCCTTTCTTAGTACAATGTGTGTCAGATATAGCCATATCACAAAGTTAGTGAAAGGTGGCTTTTCTAAACCTCAAAAATCAATGAAACCTCATAACATAAACAAAATGTTAGGGGGAACATAACCCAAAGAACCAAAAAGAAAAAAATAATCTGGAATTAACCATAAAAAATAGAGATGTGTAAATAACCCTAAAACTTTATCTGAATAATGCTAAAAGCATCAAATAGGAATAATACAGACAACTAAGTAAAATCAGAAAAATTAAGGTACCAAACACAATGAAAATGACTGAGCAGTCTCAAATGTAAGTAAAGGGTATAAAGAATAAAGAAAGCACACCATACTTCAGCTAGGAGAAACAAAAAGTCCTATAAAAAGACAGATGAAGATCAAAGATTTGAAAGTCACACACAAGGGTGGCACCTGTGGCTCAGTGGGTAGGGTGTTGGCCCAATATACTGATGGTGGTGGGTCTGAAACCAGTCCTGGCCAAACTGCAACAAAAAATAGCCAGGCATTGTGGCAGATGCCTGTACTCCCAGCTACTTGGGAGGCTAAGGCAGGAGAATCACCTAAGCCCAGGAGGTGGAGGTTGCTGTGAGCTGTGCTGCCATAGCACTCTATCGAGGGCAATAAAGGGAGACTCTGTCTCTTAAAAAAAAAAAAAAGAAAGTAAGTCACACAGAAGAAGAGTATCTTGAAAGCAGCTAGAAAAAATAGATGTGTTATTGCTAAGGATGCTCTTCTCAGATTACCAGTGGATTAATCCACATGAACCTTCCACATCAAAAAAGAGTTAGTTAGGGCGGCACCTGTGGCTCAATGGAATAGGGCGCCAGCCCCATATGCTGGAGGTGGCGGGTTCAAACCCAGCCCCCGTCAAAAACTGCAAAAAAAAAAAAAGAGTTAGTGATATAGTCAAAGTGCCGAAAGAAGAAAAACTTGAAAGCACATACACAATATCCACCAAAAATGTCCTTCAAAATGAAGGAAAAGAAAATTTATCAAGGTGTATAGATGCTGGCATGATGACATGGCTCATGTCTGTAATCCTAGCACTCAGGAAGGCCAGGGGGATGGATTGCTTGAGGTCACAGGTTTGAAACCACCCTGAGCAAGAGTGAGACACCATCAGTACAAACAATATAAAATTTGAGGCAAGAAGATAGCTTGAGCCTAAGAGTTTGAGGTTATTGTGAGCTATAATGCCATGCCACTCTACCGAGGGTGACAAAGTGAAAGTCTGTCCCCCACACCCAAAAGAAGAGCTTTCATAAATATTCACCTACAGGATAAAATAACCATTGGCCAGCAACCAAGAGAAAATGTGCTATTCCTAAACCAAATATAAGAAATATGTAGGCAAATGAACAGAAAGAACACGAAATTCCCACTAGACACGTGGTTGATTTACATTTAATTCTTGTTCTCAATGTCTTAAAATATACATAGTAAAATAATGTCATGCAATATTATAATAAACGAAGTGTCCCAAAGTGACTCAGAGATTAAAAAGTGATATTATATTTTATTTATTTATTTATTTATTTTTAGACACAGAGTCTCACTTTGTCAACCACAGTAGAGTGCCATGTCGTCACAGCTCATAGCAACCTCTCAGCTCTTACGCTTAGGCCTTCTCTTGCCTCAGTCTCCTGAGCAGCTGAGACTATAGGCAGCCGCCACAATGTCTGGTTATTTTTTGTTGCAGTTTGGCCAGGGCTAGGTTCGAACCCACCACCCTCGGTATATTGGGCCAGCTCCCTACTCACTCAGCTGCAGGCCCTACCCTATATTTTATATTTTGAATCTTTTTATTTTTGCACAGAAAAATATGATGGAAAATCTTGGAATGAATATTTTATAAATAATGGTACATTTAGCTACAATTACGCATTTTCCTTACTCATGTATGTCTGGCAAATTTTGGTATACCATGTATAGGTAAAAATTGCAAACGAAATTGACTGAGGTGAGGTGACCTACTTTAAAAAATTAAAAAGAGGGGTTGTGCCTGTGTCTGGGTGGGTAGAGCATAGACCTATATATCAAGGGTTGTGGGTTCGAACTCGGCCCCAGCCAAACTGCAACAAAAAATAGCAGGGTGTTGTGGTGGGTGCCTATAGTGCCAGCTACTCGGGAGGCTGAGGTAAGAGAATCACCTAAACCCAGGAGTTGGAGGTTACTGTGAGCCGTGACATCATGGGACCCTACCGAGGGCCATAAAGCGAGACTCTATCTTACAGAAAAAAGTAAAATTAAAGAAAGGCCAGGAGTAGTAGTTCATGTCTGTAATCCTAACATTCTAGGGGGCAGAACCAGGTACATGGTAGGAGCTCACTAACACTTTTCAAAGAAATATAAATGGCCAAAGAACATTTCAAAGCATTCCTAAAGTACTAATTCTTAGGGGAACGTGAAGCAAAATCACAATGACATGTTACATCATATTTACAATGAACATTAAAAAACTTATGTCAAGGATATTGAGAAATTAGAAACTTTTAGCAAAGTTGATGAAGAAAAATGTGGCAGACGCTATTGAAATGCATGAAGGTTTCTCAGAAAAGTGAAATTTAAAGTTATTATTTGGTTCTGCGCCTTTAGCTAAGTGGCTGGGGCTTGGGCCACACACACCGGGACTGGTGGGTTCAAACCCAGCCAGGGCCTGGAAAACAACAATGACAACTACAACAAAAAAAAAGCAGGGTGTTGTGGTAGACACCTGTAATCCCAGCTGAGATTGGGAGGCTGAGGCAAGAGAATCACTTAAGTCCAAGAGTTTGAGGTTGCTGTGAGTTCGGACGCCACAGCACTCTACTGAGGGGACATAGTAAGACTCTGTCTGTCTCAAAAATAAATAAATAAATAAATAAATAAATAAATAAATAAATAAATAAATGTTATTATTTCCTCCAGCAATCTCGCATCTCGGTATATATCCTAAATATGCACTGCACATCGGGGAAGATACACGACCTCACTCACATTCATCACAGCATTATTCATAAAAGCCAAGACGTGGCCGGGTGCAATCGCTCATATATCCAATTGTAGCATTTTAGTTGGATGAGGCGTGAGGATAGAGACAGTAAAACCAGCAACACAGTAGAATATGAGTACTGTGTTCATGTATTCCTCCCAAGGGAGCCATCTATAGGGAAAAATGCTTCAGTGACAGACCAGCACACAGACTAATACCTGTGATCTTATCTAGAGGCTAAAAGGACCACTTCAGTCCAGCAGTTGGACAGCAGCCTAGGCAATACAGCTAGTCACCATCTCACAATAAGTGATGTTATGAGAGCTTTATTTATTTTTAGAGACAGAGTCTTAGTTTGCTGCCCTCGGTAGAGTACCAAGGCATCACATCTCACAGCAACCTCCAGCTCTTAGGCTTAGGTGATTCTCTTGCCTCAGCCTCCTGAGTAGCTGGGACTACAGGCACCCGCTACAACACCCCGGTATTTTTTGTTGCAGTTTGGCTGGGGCTGGGTTTGAACCCACCACCCTCAGTATATGGGGCCAGTGATCTATTCACTGAGCCACAGGTGCCGCCCTGTTATGAGAGTTTTAGAATCCAGTGAGGAGGTTTTAAAATCCTCCTAATGCCCTTAAGGAGGGTCACACAGAGAAGGTATACCCTCATTCAGTGGGCAAACTAGAGGATCCCTGCTCACCTTTGTCCCATTGAGAATTCCAAAGTGACAATATGGGTCTCTCCAACTTCTCCCAGCCACGATGTGGGCGTGGTGCTACCCATCCAGAGACCTGGAGGGAAATGTCCACTCATGACCATGGAGACAGGCCTGCAGACCTGGGTGCTTTGTGTATGTGTTTATATTATTTGTGTGTGTGTATATATATGTGTACTAATTGTGTGTATATATATGTGCATATATACACATACTATTTCTGTGTGTATATATGTATATGTACTATTTTTCTGTGTATATGTATTTGTGTGTATATACACACACAAAAATAGTATGTATGTATACATAGACATACACACATTAGAAACTCCATAGGGGGCCATCTCTCTACATTGACCATCCCCTCAACTTGACCTGATTTTCATACAGCAGACATGCACCACATGTGTGTATTGGTACAGCAGACCTGGTTCCTTATGCTAATCACCTCTGTATGTTGACAAATTTGTTACAGTCCCTTGAGAGGTCAACATGCAGAGATTCTGCAGCCTGCATGTCTGTGTGTGTTTCTATGTATAGATAAGCATATCCTAAGTCAGAGACAATAAATAAGAATTATATTGTAACAATAGAAACACTAATGTATCCTTAGGAATACTCTAAAACTCCTGAATGGCATAATATAATTAAGAAATGTAGGCTCATCCCCTGTAGCTCAAGCTCCTAAGGTGTCAGTACACCAGACCTGGCAGGTTTGAATACAGTCCACGCCTGCCAAACAACAATGACAACTACAACCAAAAAACAGCTGGGCATTGTGGTGGGTGCCTAAAGTCCCAGCTACTTGGGAGACTGAGGCAAGAGAATTGCTTAAGCCTAGCAGTTGGAGGTTGCTGTGAGCTATGATGATACAGCACTCTACCCTGGGCGACAGTTTGAATCTCTGTCTCAAAACAAACAAACAAACAAACAAAAAAAAAAACCCAAAGGGCAGTGCCTATGGTTCAAAGGAGTAGGGTGCCGGCCCCATACACTGGAGATGATGGGTTCAAACCCAGCCCCAGCCAAAAACTGCAAAAAAAAAGAAGTGTACCTGTCGGATGTGGGGGATCATACCTCTAATCCTAACATTCGGGGAGGCCAAGGCAAATAGACTGCTTGAGCTCAGGAGCTCAAGACCACCCTGAGGAAGAGGGAGACACCAAATCTACTAAAAATTGCAAAACTAGCCAAATGTGGTGGAGGGTGCCTGTATTCCCAGCTACTTAGGAGGCTGAGCCAAGGGGATCCCTTGAGATGAAGTGTTTAAGGTTGTGAGCTATAATGCCATGACACATTACGTTGTGTCAGAAAGAAAAAAAAACAAAAATGAATTGTAGGGAGTAGATAACTTTAAACATACTAAGGTTGGCAAAAAGGTCTGGCGCTGTGACTCAGGCTATAATCCTAACACTGTGGGAGGCTGACGCAGGTGGATTCCTTGAACTCACAAGTTTGATACCAGCCTAAGCAAAAGCGAAATCCTGTCTCTACTAAAAATAGAAAAACTGAGGCAAGAGCATCGCTTGAGCCTGAGGTAGAGACTGCTGTTAGCTATGACGCCACTGCACTATAACCAGGGCGACAGCTTGAGACTTTGTCTCAGAAAAAAATGATTGGCAAATTACTGCACAGAGAAATTAAATTATTTATCAGAGTCCATATAAAAATAAAATTATGAGGCTAAAGAATATTAGACCTTCTTATTTGGGGAGATTCTTAGTGTTCTGATAGAATGACTATAATTTCTTTAGAATCCTCAGTTGTAGGCCAGGGCCATTTTTGAACACACCACCTCCGGTGTATGGGGCCGGCACTCTACTTCTTGAGCCACAGGCGCTGTCCAATTTCTTCAGAATCTTCTTTGAATCCTTCATAGCATAAAAAAGTATAAAGCAAAAAACATACAACAACTGTTTGTGGTGTTCCTGGGATTTCTGAAAAAAGCATTAACATCACCACCTCTCTCACATATTTTGGATATGATGCTAATGAAAAAGAAACTTTGGCAGCGCCCGTAGCTCAGTGCATAGGGTGCTAGCCACATACACTGAGGCTGGTTTGAACACGGGCAGGGCCAGTGAAAAAACAACGACAACAGCAACAAAGAAAATAACTGGGCGTTGTCGCACGTGCCTGTAGTACCAGCTACTCAGGAGGCTGAAGCAAGAGAATCGCTTAAGCCCAAGGGTTTGACGTTACTGTGAGCTGTGACGCCATGGCACTCTAGCCAGGGAGACAGATTGAGACTCTGTCTCAAAAAGAAAAAAAACTTTTATTCAGACACTGTCTCATTGTGTTGTTCAGGCTATAGTGTCATAAAATCAGCCTAACTGAGAGCAACCTCAAACTCCTGAGTTCACGCAATTCTCCAGCCTCATGCCCATCACCAGCCCCCAGTAGGTGGGACAACATGCAACTACTACAATTCCTGGATAATTTTTTCATTTTTAAAATTATTCCTGGATAATTTTTCCAATTTTTCCATTTTTGTAGAGACAGAGTGTCATTCTTGTTTAGGTTGGTCTCACACTCCTGAGCTCAAGCACTAGTCCCACCTTGGGTTCCAGAGAGCTAGGATTAGGGTGCTAGCCACCAAACCCAGCCTAAAGAATATTTTAAAAAATTTCACAGGTATACTAAAAAATACACACATATTTTATGTCCTTAGAAGCAATGGAACAACAGTCACATGTAAGCCATAGAAAGTTCTTTCATTCTCACTGCAACCTAGAAGGAATATCAGTGAAAAGTAAGGTCCTTCTGGAAATTAAAACCAAGAACAGGCACAGTGGCTCACAACTATATGCCTAGAACTCTGGGAAGTCAAGGAGGGAGGACTGCTTCAGCTCACAAGTTCAAGACCAGCCTGAGTAAGTATGAGAACTCCCTGTACTAAAAGAATAAAAAAAAATTAGTCAGGCAATGTGGAGAAACCTGTAGTCCCGGCTATTTGGGGGCTGAGATAGAAAAATCACTTGACAGCAGTAGTTTAAGGTTTCTCAGAGCTAGGCTGATGTCATGGCACTCTAGTGTGAGGCAAGAGAGTGAGACTCTTTATCAGTAAGAAAATAAAAATTAAAAAATAATAAAAACAAGAAGATAGATGCCTTGATGTAAGAACAAGGGAAAGACTGGGTGGCACCTGTGACTCAAGGAGTAGGGTGCCAGCCCCATATACTGGGGGTGGCAGGTTCAAGCCCAGCCCTGGCCAAAACTGCAAAAAAAAACAAGGGAAAGAAACCCAGGCTTGTTACAAATAATTTCTGATTAAGTTGAGCTTACCTAATCACATTGTATGGTGGTGTAGTTTCCTCCTAGAACTTGGACCTCTGACCTATGTTACCTGCTTCACTCACTCCAACCTACCTGGGTGCTTGACTAGTGTCTGCTGGGTCTTCACCTTCCAGGGTTCCTTGCTTTGCTCCAGACAGGTGATGAGGTCTGGCTTAGAGACAGCAAGACCTGTTTTATTAGAAAAAAAATTGGGATTCTTCAATTGTCAATCTAATGCCTTGGTGAAGTAGAGAAAAGGACATTTTAGAAGATCCTAAAATAATAATCCCAGATAGATTTCCTTGCAGAAACATCAGAATCTTTAAAAAGTATTTAAAGTGGGAACATTCCTAAGTCCTCCACTACCGAAAACTACTGAAATAAAAATTGATGCTAGAAATCAGACTTAACAGTATGAGTAACAATCTAGGCCACAACATTTCTTAAATTTCCATTAATCTAGTGAACGATATCAATCAGCTCAAAAAATGTTAAGATTAATGCCACAATAAAACATCTCCAAGTTTTCTTTTCTATACCAAGATATCCTAAAGTTTTCCATAGAATCAAGAACCTGATACTCAGTCAATGAATAAAGTGAATAAAAACCTTCTACAAAGAGAGAATATGAATTGTTTAGTGTAGACCCAGAACTGTGTATATGAGTTGTCCTTACCCAGGAAGACCAGGTTACTGTAGGTCTCTAACATGACTTCACGATACAAATGCTGCTGAGCAGGGTCCAGGTAGGCCCACTCATCCATAGAGAATTCAATAGACACGTCCTTGAATGTCAACACTCCCTGAAAAACAAACATATTTACCAAGACAACACGGGCATATAGGATTTCACTTTTTTTTGGAGACAGAGTCTCAAGCTGTCACCTTGGGTAGAGTGGTATCACAGCTCACAGCAACCTTAAAGTCTTGGGCTTAAGCGATTTTCTTGCCTCAGTCTCTGAGCTGGGACTACAGGCGCCCTCCACAACACCCGGCTATTTTTGGTTGCTGTTGTCATTGTTGTTTAGCTGGCCCAGGCCAGATTCAAACTGACCAGCCTGGGTGTATGTGGCCGCTGCCTTAATCACTGTACTACAGGTCCTAAGCCATGAATTTCACTTTTAGTTAAATGAGTAAAGACAACTCTTACTGACTTATACGAGTAAATGCAATTACCTAATAAGTATAGAAGGGATATATTCTTTCATGTGTTGTCTAACACTGAAGAAAGGGGATGCAATGGCATCCACAAAACTGGTGTACACATCCTACATTTTTGCTTGACCCAGTAGAAATAAAAGGCCATCAATACAGGCATGTATAATTTTGTGCCTTATTTACATCACATGTTGTAATCTGTGTATGTTTTTTATATGACAATGTCATGATGAGATAAATGGAAACTCTAAAGTTTTAATGTGTACAAGAACTGGAGATCATGAAAATGCAGATTTTTCTTTTTTTTGAGACAGAGCCTCAAGCTTTCACCCTGGATAGAGTGCCGTGGCATCACAGCTCACAGCAACCTCCAATTCCTGGGCTCAAGCGAGTCTCTTGCCTCCGCCTCCCAAGTAGCTGGGACTACAGGCGCCCACCACAACGCCAGCCATTTTTTTGGTTGTAGCCGTCATTGTTATTTGGCGGGCCTGGGCTGGATTCCAACCCGCCAGCTCAGGTGTACGTGGCTGGTGCCTTAGCCTGTTGAGCCACAGGCGCCAAGCCAGAAAATGCAGATTGTTATTTGGATGAGATGAGGTGAAGATTCCATTTCTAAATTTCCAACTAGCTCAACAGGAATGACAATGCTTCAGTCATTGAAGCATTGAATATCACAATGATATTATGTCAAACATACAGTGAACTGCAGACACTGGATTTACCCTAGTTGATTCCTGAACTGGTAAACAAGGATGACAACCTTTATGTTCCAAAGAAAGGTATATGAAAGAGAATCTAAGAAGAAATGGGTGCTTCCTCAATAAATGTTTTGATTTGCTCATATTAGTTGATAATCTCCCCAAGTTCTTATTAACAATACAGAAGATATACTCAACCCTACAGTGGAATATGTGTCCAAAAACACCGTAATTGAGTGAATGACATTAACATCAACTCTAACAGGACAAATTAGTATCAGGTGCTGATTCACAAGTGCAAGGCCAACACCACTGCTGTGATAGTACTGGCCATAAAAAGTCAATCATAATCTGATAAAAACTAGGTGAGAAAAAACTCAGTTTGGACAACGTTTCAGTTGCAGATATCTGGCATGTCTTCTAATCTCTACTTGTATCTTTAAATAGCTTTCTTTACCAACCCAGAAAGCAAGTCTTTTCTAATTATTCTGTTTTGGGGAACTTTGAATTACTCTAGGCAGTTAATGCCATCTTCTGTAAAAGTTCATGGACATCATCCTATTTTACATAGAACCAATGGAGCTTCCAGATAGAAGAGAAACAGTACATATTCCCATTCTTTGCTACTATCCAATGACACAACCTCATCCACAATGAAAATCTTGGGCATCCACATTTTCCCATTAGAACTTATCAGAGATTTCACACTTTGCCCATATATCCACAAAATTATCACATACTCAAATATTTATAGCTAAAAAACAACCACTACTGTCAAGAAAAAAAGATATATTTACTATACAACTGAAAACTGAAACTATCAGTCATAAATATATCAAGCTTAAAAAGTGCCCATTCCGATACACTAACCTGAATAATTCCTTACTTAAATGTAATTTAACCGCCTTTCTACCTTATGCCAATAGATATACCAAGCTACCCTTAAGATACTTATTATATGGCACCCAGGCTTTTTCATCTATCCCTGATACAACTCAAGGAAACCTTGTTCACTACGATTCACCCCTTTTCTACCCTGAGTACAAAACTTTAAGTCCAACCAGTCTAAAGTAACTTAAGATATTAATATCCCTGAAAATGATAACAGTCTACTACACCTTTGTAGCCCTGCCAAATACACCACTTTAGCCACTGATTTTCACTCAATATGAAAATCAGTCCATTGGCCTGTGCCATCGTCAAGGCCTTTAATACAACTCCTCAAGCCATAAACACTCTGAGCATTGAATTAAAAGAAGTATGAGAAGCTATACTAAAAAATCAAGCAGCCATTATTGATTATTAAAACACAATCATAGGTGCGGTGCCTATGGCTCAAGGAGTAGGGCACTGGCCCCATTAACTGGGGGTAGGGGTTCGAGCCCGGCACCAGCCAAAAACTGGAAAAACCAAACCAAACCACAATCATAGATGTAAAAACTTTAAACATCTATATACTGCTTCAATTTATCTAAAAGTTCCCAATTCATTAAAAACAAGATATGTAAAAGACATATCATCCAAATCAAATGACAAAGAAGATTTTTCAGAATATTCAACACTTCCCATCTAAAGTATTGTCATTATTACCCAACATTACCTAAATCCATACCTTTATAGTTATTCATGTTATATATTATAAGCCTCTTAATAAGTTACAAAATACAATGTATACTATTCATATGTACCAGCTATTTCTATTCAAATGTACCGCTGTTTCACAAATTTCTACCTTTTTTTCTTTTTTTAGACAGAGTCTCACTGTGTTACCCTTCATAAAGTGCCCTTGCATCACAGCTCACAGCACCCTCAAACTCTTGGGCTTAAGTGAATCTCTTGCCTCAGACTCCCAAGTAGTTGGAACTACAGGTGCTGGCTACAATGCCCAGTTGTTGTTGTTTTTTCTTTTTCTTTTATTTTTAGAGAGGATCTGTTGCTCTGGTTCAGGTTGCTGTCAAACTCATGAGCTGAGGCAATTCACTTGCCTAGGCCTCCCAGAGTGCTAAGATTACATGCCTGTGCCACCACCAGGTCCACCATTGTTTCACAAATTTCAAAAACAAAATTAACCAGCATAACCCAAATGTCAATTTAACTAACCATAAGAAATTTTGAATTATTTAAGATTATTTTTATTTTAAATCAATTTCATAGATGTGAAAATAAAATGAATAAAAGTAGAGAACGTGGTAGACTCAAACACCCCCACAACCTTTCTTTTTTTTTTTTTTTTTGAGACAGAGCCTCAAGCTGTCACCCTGGATAGAGTGCCATAGCATCACAGCTCACAGCAACCTCCAATTCCTGGGCTCCAGCGAGTCTCTTGCCTCCGCCTCCCAAATAGCTGGGACTACAGGCGCCCGCCACAACGCCCAGCCATTTTTTGGTTGCAGCCGTCATTGTTGTTTGGCGGGCCCGGGC
>CAUYRH010159920.1:0-40689 GCA_963574655.1 Perodicticus potto
GTTCTGGGCCCCTTACAGGGTGGGGGAACAGCATGGTCACCCAGCATGGACCTCACATCCCCATGGATGGTGCTCAAAGGCCCCTCAGCTTCACTGGGAAAGCTGGAGTGTTTTGCAAGGACTGTGTGCTGAAATGTCACCCGTGTCATTAGAAACTAGTACAGATGAACAAACAGATCCTCAAGGACAGGCTGAAGGAGGATCCCAATGGGAGAGTGACCAGTGGACATTGGACACCTCTTGTCCTTCTTCCCAAGGGAGGATAGGGCTGTGGATGGAGGAAGCATGGACTCCAGGGTTGGGGTTCCCACCCAGATGTAGCTTCCCTCAGGGGACATCAGGCAAAGTCTGCAGGAGTTTGGGGTTGTCACAGCAAGGATGGGGTATTCCAGGACTGCCCCCCACAACAAAGACCCACCCAGCCCAACCCAGCAATGTGGACGCCAAGACACCCTCCTGTAGGCACAGTGGCCAGAGACCTTCCCATGTTTGAGCAGCTTTGAGAGGGGCAGGGAGGGCAACTGTGGTCCACCTGGGCTACCAGTCAAACTGACACCTGATTCTGCAAGGCCGCTGACCCTCCCAGCTACCCCATCCAGGGAGCCTCTGTCCCTATCAGACTAAGAGGAAACTGACACTCTGTCATCCAGGCACATCTGTTCACCCTGGGAGGCTGGCCTTGAATTTAGGCCCCTGGACACCAGTTTGCCACCCCATTGTGAACACAGTTGGGGCCTGATTCCAGCACCTCACACTGACCAGTGTTCCCCAAAGGCAAGGAGGAAGGCTGCTCTTCACCATGCACCTACTGGGCTGAGATTCTGGAATAACAGCCTGGGCCTGGCAGTGCAGCTGCAGGGTCTGTGGGCTCCACCTCTCAGTTGCACAGGTGACCCTTCAGTGGCAAGGATCTGGTGCTTGACCCCAAGACTGGAACACCAGCACCTCCCCTTCCTAGATGTGTCAAATGAGGATTATTATCTACTGCATAGCGTTGTGAAGATTAAATGGAGTAATACATTTTCATCACAGGGTACCTTGCCCGTCTGCCACCTGTCACCCCAGCTCAGAGTCCTCAAAACTCTAATGTTTTAGATCAGTCATTCTTAAACTATGAAAGAATCCAAACCACCAGAAATACCTGCTAAAGACTAGCAGGGCTGGCCCCACCTCCAGAGTGGGTTCAGAAGTGTAGGGTGGGGCTAGAGAATTTGCATTTCTAGGTGATCTCAAGGGTCTAAAAAGGTTGGGATCTTAGAGACTTACCCACAGGCTCTCCTGGACGGAGAGACGTTTAGGGCTTCCAGAAAAGCTCCCTGCTTGGCACTCCCAGTAAGTTTTTTTCCACCGGGAAGTTTTTACTGAGTCCACCGGGGACCATCTGCTGAGCCAGAGGTAGGGATTAGCAGGGACTTCCAGCTGAGGCAGCAAAGCTCCCGGGGGTGACGGAGGGCCATGGGAGGTCCTAGATGTCCAGACACCTGAGATGCCGGGAACGCGCCTCCGAGCCACCTAAGAAGGACCGGCCGGTTCCCCTGTGTCCTCTTCCCCTGCCCCTCATTCTCCCTGGTTCCTTCCTCCGGTCTTCCCTAGGCGTCCCCCAGTCCTGCCCCGGAACCCCAAGTGTACCTCCCTCGACTAAGGTCGCCCCAGATTCCCCTCATCTTCTGCGCACCTGCTGCCCCGGCCCCTCCCGGGCGTGCCTCCCACACTTCAAGTGCCCCCAGCCGGCGCCCTCTCCCTCCTGGGACCCCGTACCCCTCCCCCCACCCCGGTTTACTCACTTTGCGCGCGCTCCCAGCCCCGGGCGCCCTCGGCGGCGTGCCTGGGTCTCCGCTCCCCTCCGCCCCCTGCTGACCCGACCTTCCGACCCGGCCCCTGCCGGGAGAAGGCTGTAGTGAGAAAAGACCAAGCTCTGGGGACCGCGCAGCTCTGCGAGGAAGCGAGAAGCGAGATCCCCACCCGCCCGGACCCCGCCCCCTCTGGGCCCTGCCCTCTGCGTCACAGAAGGCGGAGAGACTGAGCGGGGCAGGGACGGAGGCTGAAGAAGGGGAGGGGACGACTGGGGACGACAGCAGGGGGACCCTGGTAATCCGGGTGTCTGGGCTGAACGAGGGCAGGGCGAAAGAGGGCGCAGGACGAGGAGGAGGCCTCAGAGGCCCGGAGGCCCGTGGCTCACAATCCAAACCCGCCGCCGCCCTGACTCCGGGGTCACTTTGTGAGCCCTAGTGATACATGACAGGTGGCGCCCCAGCCAGCTCAGCCAAGCTCAGCTGGAGGACCTGCCGCCTCCGCCTCCGGGCGCTGTTGGTGCGGCTAGCAGCCAGCAGAGGAACCAGCGGGCTGGAGGGTAGGCAAGGGGGGCCTCCCACCCCTACCAGGGGCCTCCCACCCCCTACCAGAGACTCTAATAGCCAGAGGGGCTGGACAACTGCTGGGAAGACACAGGCGCTTTGGTGTCTCCTTCCCTTTGTACTTATGACTGAACAGGGAACCCCCTTTTCCTATGCTCAGGTCAATTTCATGTAAGTTTCCTAGGCCTCAATTCCTTGAATGTGTCCATTCATTAATACTTCATTCACCTTGCCCCAGCTGAAGGGACTGTGCCCATTCATTAATACATCATTCTCCTTGCCCGAGCGGAAGGGACTGGGTCCATTAATACATTCATTCACCTAGCCCCAGCTAAAGGGACTGTGTCCATTCATTTCCTGGCCTCATATACAAGGAACCCATGCACCTATATATACCCCTAGACAAAGAGCCCAGTGAGAGAGACAGAGAGCTTTTCTTTCCCAACTTGGGTTTTCGCTCCCTCACGGGAGCTATGGTGTTTCTGTATTCTTTTCTGTAAATAAATCCTATCTTACCACTGATCTATGGTCCGCGCATTTATTTATTGAATCACAGAGACCAAGAACCCACTGAAGAGGAAATTCTGGTATCACCAGGGCCGAGGGCCCTCCAGGTCCCGCCAGAGAAGCATCCCCAGACAAAGGGGTCCTGTCGCTCTGAGGCCGGCCGGGAGGTCAGTGCTGTGCCAGGGAGTTGGCATTGCTAAACCTTCTATGGAAATGGTTGGAGGATAAAGTAGAGAGAGCAGGCAAACTGCTTCCCCATGCCTCACAAGCCAGTGTCTCTCCGGGCCTGCATTTTGCCTTTTTTTTTTTTTTTTTAAAGAAATGTATGTGTGTCACCCCCACATACTCTTGTTTTTGTTTTCCTTTTTCTTTCCTCTGTATTTCTTCTTTGTTTTACTTTGTCACCCCCTGGCAGAGTGCAGAGGCGTCATAGCTCACAGCAACCTCAGACTCTTCGGCTCAAGTAATTCTCTTGTCTCAGTCTCCCAAGTACGTCCGGCAGTTCTTTAGAGACGGGGGTCTCCCTCTTGCTCAGGCTGGTCAGGAACTTCTGAGCTCAGGCGATCCACCCTTGGCCTCAGCCTCCCAGGGTGCTGGGATTACAGGAGTGAGCCACTGCACCCAGCCTGGAGTAATTTTAAAGCATCCCAGAAGATATGTTTAACTTGAAAGTATGTTTAGGTTCGGTGCCTGTGGCTCAAGCAGCTGAAGCGCTAGCCCCATACACCTGAGCCGATGGGTTCGAATCCAGCCCAAGCCTGCCAAACAACAATGACAGCTGCAACCAAAAAATAGCCGGGCGTTGTGGCAGGTACCTGTAATCCCAGCTACTTGGGAGGCGGAGACAGGAAAATCGCTTGAGCCCAGGAGTTGGAGGTTGCTGTGAGCTGTGATTCCATAGCACTCTACCTAGGGGCGACAGCTTGAGGCTCTGTCTCAAAAAAAAAAAAAAAGAAAAGAAAAAGAAAAAGAAAGTATGTTTAATCCACAAGGTCTATTTTTTTTTTTTTTTTTGTAGAGACAGAGTCTCACTTTGTCGCCCTCGGTAGATTGCCATGGCATCACACAGCTCACAGCAACCTCCAACTCTGGGGCTTAGGCAATTCTCTTGCCTCAGCCTCCTGAGTAGCTGGGACCACAGGTGCCCGCCACAACACCTGGCTACATAAGGTCTATTTTTTAAACATTACCCTATTATTACCACACCTAGACAAATTGACAATTCTCAGTCGTCTTAAGTGGTTTTCCGTGGTTAACTCAAAAATGTCTTTTGACATTTGTGTTCAATACAGGACCCAAAGAGAAGTGGGAATCTGAGAAGATGGGGCCTCAGGAAAAGTTCACCTTTATCCTCCTGGCCGGCCAGGCCTATTTACAGCAACAGTGTCCTATGCTTAGGGGCGTTGGGTGCAGATGGAGACCCACAAAACTCAGTGAAACACTTGTGATATGCTTTCAACAAAAGACGACTGTTAGACCCAGAGATATTCTGCAGGTGGTCACACTCACCTTATCCTGCTTTTCTTTGAACATACAGCCCTGCTCACCATCTGGTTTCAGTACTCCCAGGCACAGCCCCTGGCCCCTGAGCTTCAGGGGCCTGCCCTCCCTGTGGATTATCACCACCAGTAACCCTGCCTTCAACTTTCTATACCCTGACCCAGCTGTCTGAGGCCTGGGAATTCCCAGTGACTCTGTTAGGGCTCAGAATCCCATACTCCTAAATATAGCATTTTAACATGCTGAACTAAAGACACCTCAAGGTCCCTTTGTCCTATCCTACTGGCTCCCACCATCTTTCCCAAAGCACAGAATGATTTTCTCTGAAGTTCCTTATCTCCCTAAAGTCCAGACCTACTAAAGAAGAAAATGACCTCCAGTCCCTTCCCTGAGTTTCCATTAACTGTTCTCATCCATATCACAAGAAGGAGGACTGAAGTTTATCAACAAGCCTGGACAGACTTGTCACAAACCATTGTCCGCTCTATAGGCCCGGCAGAGTTTGCCCCAGTCCACTGCATGTTCTTCAAGTCCATTGAAGTCTCTCTGGTGACCATTTACTGCCCCTCAGCAGAATTCCTCACCTGTTTGCCAAGCCCCAGGCCCCCCTTCTCTCTGTAACCTCAAGATGGTACATAAGTTTCTGCAACCCACTGGGGGGTTAGGTCTTCATTCTGAAGACTCCCTGGCTAGAGCTGGGATTAGAGCTGGTGATTAAGGCTGGTGATTAGAGATGGGCTAATGCTGGGCCTTGGTCTTGGGTGTGGGCTATGGATACAAATTAGGGGTTGGCTATGGCTAAGGATTAGCGCTAGTGATTAGGGATGGGCTACTGCTAAGGCACTGCTAGTGTATGCGTTCTGGCTAGTGCTAGATATTAGGGGTAGAAATTAGACTGAAGTGTATACCCATTAAATTTGTGTCTTTTCTCCAATGAATCTGCCTTTTACAAGTTGATTTTGCAGCATCCCTGCAGGATCTGTGATGTGCACCTCTGCTTTCACTCCCTGCATCCTGCCTGTGCCCTGCAGATACTTGCCTTATGCTGGGGCCCCACCCACAAAAAAGTGAACTTGAGACAAGGATCCAAGTATAAGTAGTTCATTTAGGAGATAATACAAGAAAACACTGGTAGAAGGGTGAGAAAGTGAGACAGGAGAGGAAGACAGCCGTCTAGTTTCATTATCAAGCAAGTTACCACTAGAGGTGCCTGGAGATCAGTCCCACTGGCGACCTCTGGGAGGCATCCCACCTGAAGGGCAGCGAGCTGGGTTGTTTACATGGGGTGTTTATCTGTTTGGGTGAGGGGTACTTTGGGGGTTCATGAGTCCTCTGGTCCTTTGAATTTAGCTGCAGAGAAAGCCCCCTACAGAATCACTGCAGGCACCGACAGCTGGGAGTCAAGCAGATGTGCCAGAGGCTGGACAACCAGGGCAATGGGCAGGGCGCGTTAGGGACCTCTACAGTGTTCAAGGGCATTTGCTGATAGCAGGAATAAATGAGAAGGGGCTATAATTGAGAGTGAAAGTATGAATTCACTCTGGGTGCTCTGTGCTTTCTGGGGTCATTGCTACCCCTCAGAACAATCCTGTGAGGTGGATTTCTGCATTCCCTTTACATGGATGAGGAAGTTGAGGCTCTCAAGAGTTATTCCACTTCCCCAAGGCCACACAGCCTTGAAAGACAGAGCGGGCTTCAACTCTGTTCTGGCTTAGCCTAAACATGACACTTCCTATTATATGAGACTGCCTCTTTTGAACAAGCCAAGTCAATGAATGAATGCACACAGAAAAAGAGGGATCTGATTAATCTAGTTTCACTTAAAAGATGACTATTTAATGGATTATAAAAAAGTCATTAAATTTGATATTATAAACAAATTTATGTAAAAAATGGTAAAATTCTAAGAAATGATATTTGATCTCTGATTTTCTGAAGATATTCTAAAGCCACATGAAGCTCCTCAGAGCCCCCCACTCATGCTGGATAATGCAGAGCTGGTTTAGGGCTCACCCCACAGCCTGTCCACTTACAGTGCAAAGGCTTCATACATGTGAGGAAGCAGTCAGTTTTTACTGTCTGTCCTGCCACCTAAGTGGGCACTACCCCAGAGCTCCACAGAAGGAAACTGACTGGGTCTCAGGGTAGGCCAGGCCCTTATAGTTCACCCCTCCCCCCACATTCCAGGTCTCTACAACCCCTCTCCAAGGCCTACACCACCTTTGCACAGTAGCACCTTTGTGCATCCTGGCTAAGAGCTACCAGGAAGGAAGACAATGATGTCTTTAGGACCCCATCTGCAGTCTACAAAACCATGAGCAAGAGCAAAACTTGCAGCTCCCATGAAAGTAATCCCTGATATCACAGAGTTACCATGACAGGCCCAGCAGCTTGCATGAAAGTGGTCCCTGATATCACAGAGTTACCATGACATGCTCCGGGAGCAGGCAGAGCAGGAAGTACAATTCCTGTTCTCAGATAGGATGCTGAGGCATGCGTACCACTAAGTGCCTGGCAGTGAAGAGTTAGGGACAAGCTGCCTCTGTTAGAAGTCCTCCTGCAATGGGACCTGGAAGTCTTCCTCACCCCAAACTGCCTGAGGCCGGAGGGTTGCCCTCTCCTGGTTCTCCCTGGTGGTAGGAATGTCTGTAGCAATTGGTCCAGCTTCCAGGCCCCTGCACAGTCTGTCCTACAAGAGATAAGGACGAATACTTCCTGTGTGTGTCCAGCAATTGTTGCCACAGTAAGCCTGGCTTCCTGAACCCCTTAGAACAGCACCCCCAGGTGGATGGCAATCCCCTCAGAGCCCTGACTTTGCCCCTAAGAATAGCTGACTTCACCTGGAGGACCTGGCAGAGGGGAAGAGATTTAGAGTCAGCCACAGTCCCTCAGACAGCCCTCCCCTGTGGAAATCAGCCTGGGTGCATCCTATCTCCTCACTAGACATGCAGCTCCTTCTACCAGGTTTTCAGAGACCTGGGCCACGTCCACGTTTTGAGTCTAGCAGTATCTAAAGAAATAGTGTATTTCAAATGTTTACATTTTTTAGATGTTTGCAAGGAACACATCAATGCTTAAAACAACATGTAATACAATGTGCTAGTATTAGATCATTGCAGGATTTATTAAAACTTGACAATTTATTTAACTTTATTTAAGGAATGATTTATTAACTCATTGTGTGCTAAGTAAAAGAGCAGAGATTTTAAGTTGTAAAATGTGCATCTTTTTCCTTCTAAATGGTAAGTGGAATCTCAGTTCTCTGAAACACCTCATTTGCCATGGACATTAAAAGTCTATGCTTGAAAGAATTTCAGTTTTGCTAGATGAAACCCTTTTTGGGATAGGGGGATGGTGATGATTGCGAAGCAACACAAATGTACTTAACGCCACTGAACTCAACACTTAAAAATGGTTAAGAAGGCAAATTTTATGTGAAGTATATTTTACCATAAGTTTTTTAATTTTTTTGAGACAGTCTTGCTATGTTGCCCTTGGTAGAGTACCATGGCGTCACAGCTCACAGCAACCTCAAACTCTTGGGTTTAACCAACTCTCTTGCCTCAGCCTCCTAAGTAGCTGGGACTACAGGCGTTTACCATAAATTTTTTAAAAGTCTCTTTTTGGAGCCTTTGAAGGCAGGGCCAAAGGCACACCAGCTCCCCTAGGACAGGCCTGATTAGGATGCAACTATGTTACAATTGAATCCCTGGGTTCTGACCTTCCTGCTAGAAAAATCTGAATTCAAGTTTGCACTGTAGCACCTGAGCTCTTCCATGGCCTATGTATTAAAGTATACTGTTTATTATTTAATTTAAAAATTCCTTTTCTTTATTGCCCATTCCTTCGGAGGGCAATATATTAATTTCTTTTAGATTATATATAGAAGTTGGTGATATGATCTAGAAATTTCATTGGAAGATATGGGGGTAATATAAAATATTTGTTATGGGATGAAAATACTGGGATAGACAGGGTTAAGAATCTTTGATTTAACTCTCTTCCTTCTCTTTGCTATTTTGGTTGCTCTAAAAATCATAACGGTATCATAATTTATGGCAAGAACACCCATTTATTATTCGCATCAGTCAGGAGAATCTGTGTCAACACACGACCCTGAACTCTCCCCAGCTTGTAATAACTAAGGTTTATTTCTTGCTACTGTGAAAATCCTACCTACAATTCAGACCATTCCTTCACATTGATAAAAATCTTTCCAACACATGATAAACACGATAGGCCTCATCCAACACATGGTAATAATAAAACATGAAAAAAGAACTTACACTAAAGAAAAAATAATACAACTAAGGGGCAAAGCCCACCATTCCACCCCTTAGTATACAGTGGACTCCACTGGTCAGGTTAAAGAAGGTAAATTAATATTGTGTGTGTCAGTCCCAGTAGTCAAGTTACAAGTTACAGAGGTGTTCAATATACAGGGTGAACATAGTGTACTATTTTAAATTGCACATGAACTTTATGTCCACCCTGTGTAGAGGTCAAAATCTTCCATTGCGTATATATGGTGCATATGTGCTCTATAGGAATTAAGTCAACTTAAGGAAGTACTCAACATAGGAAGGTGGTCAACTGTGGTTGGTTCTGTTGTATTTAGTATATGTATTATATTTTCTATTCTTAAAATAAGCTAGAGAATAAAAATGCTATTAAGAAAATCATAGAGAAGAGAAAATACTTTTATGTTAGTATATTTAGTAAAGTATTGATAATACTTTTATGGTAGTATAGGATTATATAATCTGTTTATAAGAGGAATCATCTGTCTGAAATAGTGGCACCTATGGACCTCAATTGAGCAATCCAACTTTTTCTTGTAGTGTCATGACTTTGCTTTGAAGAAGCACTTCCATAATCACTAGCAGCACTTTGTATGGTTCCCTGGTGTTATGTGGTATTTATGGTACTGGACTAAACAGAATCAAAATGCGCAAGACTTCATTTGTTGCTGTGATATGCAATTTACCGGAGGGATGAACTCTACAGAGATGATCGGCATTACCTGGCATTTTAACTGGATACTCACAATACTTGAGCTCACTACAACAGCAATAAGAGGTGGCTATGAAATTATGAAAGTAGTATAGTATGTAATACAGACTTTTTTTGTGCAGTTATTATTTAATACTCCATCTTTACGTTTGTTTATATTACTCTCAACTGCCAATGGTAGTATCAGTGTATGTGTAAGTTTTGATAAGTTTTAACTGTTTATAACAGATTTGTGTACATTTGTGGAAGTAAGTGATAAACTAGAATGGTATCTATGTACATTTTGTTCATTCATGACACGCCTAACTTCTTAATGTTAAAAAATATTTTCAGGCTGTGTGGTTGGTCTATATGCTTGATGAGGGCAGAAACCTTTTCTCTAAGATCAGTGTCTGGCACATAGTAGGTGCTCAACATATATATTTGTGGAATAAATAGATGTAAAACTACTAAATTATCTGTTTATTTAAAATGATAAAAATAATGATGGCACATTGAGCAACTGTATCTCACACAACTATGTGTTAAACACTTTATATTCACTATAAAGTAAGAACTGTATTACCCCATTCTATAGACACGAAGAAATGGAGATCAGAGAAGGTAAGTATTTATTTAAGTCATACAGTTAGTAAGTAATGGTTGTAAATTTGAACACAGGTATATAAAAAAGTGGCATTTGATTATCAATGGAGGCAATTCTATATTTCCTTTTAAACCATCCTTGTACTTCTGGGATGCACACAATTTGGTCATAACGAATTATTTTTTACAATTAGTTGAATTCAATTTACAGGTATTTTATTGAAGATGTTAAATATTTTGCCATTTGTCTGTTTGGTCCAGAGTTTTGGTCTTGTGTTTTGTCAAGTTTAGGCAACTAGAGATGGTAGCTCTGTGGAATTTCCTCTTTTTCTATGATCTGTGTCTTAGTTCAGGATGCTATAACAAAATACACAAACTGGGTGGCTTAAACAACAGGAATTTATTTTCTCATGGTTTTAGAGACTGGAAGACCAAGATCAAGGTGCCAGAATGACCTGAGGTCAGTCTCAGGGACAGGATCTCCTGTGTTGCAGACAACCACCTTCCTCCTGTGACCTCACATGGCCATTTCTTCAGGGTACGCCAGTGAAGAAAGAGAGAACAAGCCCTCTGGTAGCCTAACAGAGGAAATGGCCTCATGTTTTCTCTTTAAAACTTTCTCCACTCTTTTTGGAAACTGAAATCTCTACCCCAGCTTTGGGTGGTGGCCTGGAGGAGAAAAGATGGGCCTGGAGGCTGGCCCCTGGTGGGCAGAGGTCTGATTTGTCTTCCTCAGAGATTGGACAGAGATAAGACCTAAGAATCATTGTTATTAGTTGAATGACAATAGGTCCTTCTCCTTTGAAAGCACTGTGTTTCTGCTTATGTGCAGGAAAAATCAGTATTTTGAGACAGTCTGCCATTTTTCCTCCTTTGCCAGCAAAGTAATAAATTTTCTTTTCCTTCTTCCCCAAAACCATTTGTTCTTGCTCTTCTGATGCAGCCTCAAGAACAAGTAAACTTCAGTAACAGCATCTCTTCCTGTAAGGACATTATTCCCATCAGAAAGGCCCTACGCTCATGACCTCAGCCTGTAATATTCTGTTACACAGGTGTGGGAATTAGATGTTTCTCCAGCTGCAGCCTGGAGGCACATGGAAGGCTGCACCTCCCAGTCCCTGTGGTTGAGTGGAGCTCTGTGGCTACCCCAGGCCACTGGCTGGAGGCAGAGGAGACACCTCCTTCTCCATCAGAGCTTCTGCTCCTTGATACCAGACTCCTCAGGGCTACCTTCCCCTCTGCCACATCAGCTGGCTGTTTGCGTTTTGGAACAAGGACATCTGGAACAATCCACCATGGACGTACTGCCTGAGCAAGAAATAAGCTCATGGGGTGGAGGATAGTTGCAACCACAGTGTAAGCCAGTCCTAAGGGGTGTTTTTCTGTATTTTTTCCAAAAGTTAACAAATTTGGACAGGTTTTTCACTTCTTCCTGAAACAGTTTTGGTAATGTGTTTTTCTTTTCCAGAAGATAATATGTTGCAGTGAGAATTGGTCAAACCAATATATGCCTTCCACATTGATTTATGACTTTACCTGTAATTCCTGTCTCCCTGAAATGTAACTGCACCACTATGACTCGACTTGCTCAAGGCTTCTTGGGTGTGGCTCTTGGCCATGTTCCTGGAATTTGGCGCAGGATAAACCTCTTTAAATTATTTTACAGAATATGGCTTCCTCTCTGTTGATATAAAATAAGGACATTTGTCAATCAAAGACAAGCCACTAGACTGTGGAGAAGAAAGTGCAGCCATTTGACAGACGGGTAACAAAAGAAAGCAGGCCGGAAACCAAACTGCATGGTCACAGCAACCCCCTTCACATACTCCTGTAAGTCCTCATGATCCTGACATGAGTATAGCTATCCTGGGAGGTCAGCTGGTGATAAAAAGCAGGTCAGAGAACAAAGGCATGGTTACAGCAACCCCCTTTCCACCCTCTTGAAATGCTTCAAGGCTAATGTTTCTGGGAAACATCAGAATCTCTTACCCTGGTCCTGGCTGACACTTGAGATAAGGCCCAGGTAGGTGCAAGATTAACCCCTTTTGCAGAACGCAGTAATTCTACAATCAGTCTCAGACACAGCATCCCTCTCCTCTCATGACACCCCTCCCACATTCCAACTACACTAATAAAAGTCTCTTGAAACTGTGTGTGAGGGGGGTTAACTCCTGGTCAGACTCTATTCTGCTCCTTTAAAATAAAGTCTCTTAATCCCTGGACTGGCTTCCTCTCTTTTTTTGAACCCTGGCCCAGACTCTATACCTAACCTTCTCACAGACCTATACTGGACATACACCAGACTCAAGAGATCTGTTGAGTGAATTGATGAGTGTCAATCAAGTGTAGGTCAAGCTTTGCCTTGCACAGCCTTGTGCCTATTAGTGAGTCACAAAGGACATCTCCAAGAAGGGAAAAAGGCAGTTACTGCCCATGGCCACTAACTCAGTTTTAGGGTATCTGTGGGGTTCCCTTTGCCAGGAAGGCGTCCATTTAGTCAGTGGGAGGTTGGGTGAGGGAGTTCATTAGGACAAGAAAACTAGCAGAAAAGCTAGTTTGTTTCTGGCATAACCCACTGGTCAGGCCACTGGCTGGAGGCAGAGGAGACACCTCCTTCCCCATCAGAGCTTCTGCTCCTTGATACCAGACTCCTCAGGGCTACCTTCCCCTCTGCCACAGCAGCTGGCTGTTTGCGTTTTGGAACAAGGACACCTGGAACTAACCCACTGGTCAGGCTTCCTTATACCAGTGATTTTCATCTGATGTGCCCTAAGAGGATCTTAGGTGTGCTGTGAAAAATTTTAAAGACCATTAATTAAATTATTTTGAAAGAAGTTCAAAGCACAAGTATATATATGTGTGTGTGTGTTAATATATATATATATATATATATATATATATATATATATACATTTTTTAGAGATAGTCTCTTTAAAGACCATTAATTAAATTATTTTGAAAGAAGTTCAAAGCATAAGTATGTGTGTGTGTGTATATATATATATATATATTTTTTTTTTTTTTTTTTTTTTTAATATTTAGAGTCTCACTTTCTTGCCCTTGACAGAGTGCCGTGGTGTCACAGCTCACAGCAACCTCCAGCTCTTGGGCTTAGGCGATTCTCTGGGCTCAGTCTCCTGAGTAGCTGAGACTACAGGCGCCTGCCGCAATGCCCAGCTATTGTTT
Source organism: Perodicticus potto (assembly GCA_963574655.1). NCBI lineage: Eukaryota > Metazoa > Chordata > Mammalia > Primates > Lorisidae > Perodicticus > Perodicticus potto. The sequence continues at coordinate 13,146 of CAUYRH010159920.1, forward strand.
TTTTTTTTTTTGCAGTTTTGCCAGAGCCGGGTTCAAACCCACCACCCTTGGTATATGGGGCCCGCACCCTACTCACTGAGCCACAGTTGCCACGCTCTTTTGTTTTTTTTTTTTTTTTTTGTTCAACATAATTTAAATGTGCCACAGTAGTTTATTTATAGGTTCAAGTGTACCAGGAGATAAAAAATGTTGAAAAACACTGCCTTATATTCTTGGTAGCCAGAAAGCTCTAAGCTAAATTATGGTCCAACTTCGGAAGGACACAAAATTTCGTAGCCTGCGGTTTTGATGCTGACTCCACTCCTTTCACCTCACTGCCACTTTCTTCCTGGCCCCTTTATTTATACATATTTTCGTTTATTTTACTTTTAAAACACCTTAAACTCTTCTGTTAACATAGACATAAATGTATTTAAAAACCACAAAAAGACAGTGTCAGGACTGGGTGCAGTGGCTCATGCCTGTTACCCCACCACTTGAGAGGCCAAGGCGGTGGATTTCCTGAGCTCACAGGTTTGAGACCAGCCTGAGCAAGAGTGAGACCTCATTTCTAAAGATAGCCAGGCATTGTGGCGGGCGCTTGTAGTCCCAGCTACTTGGGAGGCTGAGGCAAGAGAATCGCTTAAGCCCAGGAGTTGGAAGTTGCTGTGAGCTGTGATGCAACAGCACTCTACCAAGGGTGACAAAATGAGAGTGTATTTCAAAAATAGAAAAGAAAAATTAAAGAAAAGGAGTAATAAAAGCATATCTGTCATGCAATGGTTAATTAACAGTGAGTTACCTCAGTTGAGACATGGCTCCACAATGCTGAGATTCCAGCTCCCTCCAACTCCCCAAGGTGCCCTTGTCTGTAAGATGGGAACAAGCCCACTGCCATGTACCCAGAGTCTGCTTCCACCCTCTGGGAGGAAACGAGGAAGGGCAACAGCATGACACCCTCTATAGGACATGTGTCAGAAGGGCACAAATCACTTCCATGTCTGTCCTGGGGACTGGAACTTGGTCCTGCAGAGGAGGCTCGGAATTTGGTCTTTCTTCTGGGTAACCACATGCCTGGGTAAAATTACTGAAGTAGGATGAGGACAAAGAAAAGGAAATTAGGGGATAGCTAACAGGTCTTATGATGTCAAACAATTAAGTTCACAAACTCATGCTAGAAAAGGTGCTCCATGCCTCTTTGCTGAATACCACTATGGTCACCTTTGAAGTGCTCTCCTTCGGAAGCTGTGCACAGACACCAATGCCTAGTGCACTCTTCAAAGCACTGTTTTAGGGTGAGTTTATCAGCTGAATTGTCCACCCTCGTACAATGACCACTCTGATTGCCATTCCGGAAAAAGAGTTCCACAATTGCTTTGAGGGGTGGAATAGATGCTGGCAGAAGTACACAGCTTCACAAGGGGAGGATAAAGGGAACTGAGGAAGGGGCAGATGTGGGACTCCTCTGTTCTGGTGTGTGCCCTGTGCCAGGGCAAGTCCCCACCCCGAGAGACGGGGACAGGCTTCCTCTCAAGGAGGTGCCATCTTCAGCACCAGGCATTATGGTAGAAAACCAATTCTGGGGTAATGTTGATCTTCAAAGTCTTTAAGTATGAAGTACAAGGCACGTTTTTTCCTTCTGTGGTGATAAGAAGAGTGACTAAAATGCTGGTTACCCTGGGCAGACTGAGCCTGCCATGCCGCAAGGAGGTAGATGGAAAATGGACGAGGGTAGGCTGCCTAGGGCCTGGCTGTGGGTCTGGGCTGTGGGACTCTGAAAAGCCACATAGTGGGGATTGCTCATTTTTCTTGGACCTTTAAGGTCTTGAGAGAACTGTGGCCTGATCACAGCAGCACATGGGTCATTGTGGGCAAGGCCTTGACCACAGGTACAGTAGCTGCCCCCAAGGTACAGGTGTGGGTGCCTAGGGGCAGCTGCCTCCACAAGCCATCCCTTCAGGCCTGAGAGTGAAGGCACAGGTGGGCGGTTCCAGGAGACTGGAAGAGGGGTGAGGAAAAAGGCAACAGAATTCTATAGGAGCTGTGTAGCTTTAGGCGACAAAACTTCTCTTCAATTTCCTTCTTTATAACTGAGATAAAAGTAGCTGCTGCCTCACCAGGATAAGGAGCAGTAAGTGAGGTAAACATAGAGAGAGGATTTGGAAACCTGCCTGCCTGCCTGCAGTTCACACTCAACAAACTGGTATGTGCTTAGTACTCGGCCAATTATTGCTTGCTATCATTGCTGCTCCACCTCTGGCAAGGGGAGGTTTGGGCAAGCCTCCTGTGAAAGCACATGCTCTATGAGGAGAGCCAGGCAGGGCGTCTCCAAGGAGATGGGATGTCATAGGCCCAGCAAGGGCAGTGTACAATGGGGACAGGACTACAGACACTCCCAGATGAGTGGGGGCTGGGCTCTCCCTAAGTAGAAGGTACCCTCAGGGATCCAGAGAGGCAGAGCCAGGAGGGTTGGATTGGCAAGAAGAAGGCAACAGGTGGGAGAAAGTGAAGTGACAGCAGCTAGATTGGGTTGTCGTGTTTGGGGCCTATAGGTGGGGTGCAGAGGGGTGGGCTTCAGGCTCCCACAGATAGGAAGGCACAAGAAAGAGAGGAGGAATGGTACAGGAAAGAGGGAGCCCCCAGGCCCAGGAGCAGTCCCAGGGAAACATGGAAGGCAGAAGGCCAGCCAGCACCCTGCCTTCACTACAGGCCCTCTGGATGGCAGTCAGCAGGCTGCCCTTGGTAACGGAGCTTGAGCAGAGTGGGCCTGGCCTATTAGCTGCATCAAGTCCAGGATCTCCCCTGCCTGATCTTGTGTGCATTTCCCAGGCATGACACCCCAAAACTCTTGTGCCTCTGTCTCAGCACCTGTGTTTAGGAGGCCTGAGCTGACCTTCATCTACCTCCTCCTGTGTACCCCCCATTCCCAGGGTTCTGGCTATCCCAGGCCAAGCCCTGGACTTGGGGTAACTGCAAAATTTCAGGGCCACACAGAAGCAACCTGGATGAGGCGGAGAGACATAGAGGTACAGACAGCAGAAGCTTTATTCTCCTGGGAGTCACCCTTCACCCAGCTAGGCGCCGCTGCCTGGGAAGCAGGTTGGGCCGGCAGGAGGGTGTTCACTGCCTCTCCAGTGGGAAGGGCTGTGCACCAGACTGGGGATGAAGAGGGTGAGCAGCTGCCAGGGCAGCCAGCCAGTCACCCTAGGGAGAAGGTGACACGGTGAGCAGGATGAGGAGGCACCACTGAGACCATTCTTCAGTACTCAAAGGTCACCGTCTTGACCCGCAGGTATTCATTCAGGGCTGCCTCTCCTGCAAGACAGTACATGCTGCTGGGGCATGTCATGATCACAGGCCACCATTGCTCCCAGCACAGCATTCATATCTCCTCGCAAAGTCCCTGGAGCAACCCTGTAGGGATAGCCTGGCTCCCCCATCTACAGATGGGAGCTGAGGCCCAGGGAGCCCATGTACCCTACCCAGGTACCCCTGGTGGTATGTACTAGAGCTGAGGATCCCCAGAATACAGAGCCAATCTGGGGCAAACCTTCTACAGCCTCCCCAGCTCCCATCACCTTGTCTGGTAGGGGCAGCCCCACTGGCTGAAGGTCTTGGTGCTAGATGCACCAGCCCATCTCCTCTGATCACTGCCCCACCCACCTCCAGGTTGAGCTGTGACTGGGAAAAAGGCTGCCTCACAGGACCACTGGCCCCACCCTCGGCTGGGTGAGTAGCTGATGCATCACTGTCTCACAAGTTTGTGCGGGTTGTGGCTACTCCCTGCTGGCTATAGCTGGTGCCAAGACCAGTGCTGTCCTGCTGCTGCCATGTCTCTCCAAGGTCTCTAACCCTCCCCAGGGGGGCTGTTTGGGATGTATAGAGTGTAAGTCTGTCCCAGGGAAAATGCTGGTCTTCTCTGTGCAGGAAGTGGGGACCTGAGTGGGAAAGAGATAGGAGGACTCAGAGAAGAGTCCTAAGTGGCTGAGATCATGTCCAGGGGCCTTCCCCATAGCCTTCCCTAGATACTGATGGACCTCATGGATTCCTATGGTGGACACCAGGAAGGTAGCTTGGGGGGAGGTGGAGGAGAGAGTCGACAAGGACAGAGAGAACCCAAGTGTCCAGCCTGTGTGTGTGCCTTGCAGGCACAAGTGGGCTCCTCTCACAAGCACCCTGGGGTTTTCTGCAGGGCTTGAAAGGTGGAGGCAAGGGAGAGGGGGAAAAAAACAGCAGTGACGTCCCTAGATTCCAGAGTCAGCTTGATGTTGTCACTGAAGAGGACGCATTCCTGAGCTGGCAGGGAGCCTGGAAACAGAGGCCGAGGCCTCTAAGAGACACTGCTCTCTCTGGGCCTGACCACAGACCCTAGCACACTTGCCCATCAGACCTTTCTAGACCCCACCTATTGCCTTCCCTCATGGCACAATGGAGAGAGCAGCAGGAGGCCTGAGTCACTGGCGGAAAGAGGAAGGTGAAAGCAGCGGTCCTGAGGACCCCACCTGCTGTGCTTGGTGATGCCATTGCTACTGGTGGACTCACAATGCCCATGGGTCCCTGGGGGCACACTTGGCCCCCAGTGCACCCCCACACACACTGAGGATGACGCCTGAGTCCCTGGCCATGGCGCCCAGCACCCAAGGCCTGGCCCCTGCCTGCCTCTCAGGCCTTCTGTCCTCCCCCCGACCCCCCGCCTCTTGGCCCAGTCCAAACCCTCTAGCCACTCTGCAGCTCTAAGACCAAAGCTGGTACCCCCAGGAACTCCTGATCTCTTTGCCAAGGACAGCACCCTCAGGCCAACTCCTCACTAATGGGGGGCTTTTCTCCTAGGTTACTCTTCTTGCCTCCTCCCATCACTCTTCCCTCTTTGCAAGCCCCCTGTTCCCTGACTTATCACCTGGCCCCTCCCAGTGAGATTTCCCACACCCTAGCACCTGGGACAAGGACTGGCACAGGGGAAGGGGATTTCACAGATACTAGCTGAATGAACAAATGAAAGCCGCCTCCAGGCAGGAGTCGGTTACCTAGGTCTTTGCCAAATCCGGACTGCTTGAATCCTCCAAAGGGAGCAGCCACGTCAGTCTTGTTGTATGTGTTGACAAACACAGTGCCAGCCTGGAGCTTGTCGCTCACATACAGGGCTTTGTTGATGTCCCTGGTGAAGACTCCAGAAGCCAGGCCAAATTCTGTGGCATTGGCCCGAGACAACACAGCATCCACATCCCTGGAGGAAAAATCCAGAGAGGGAGGGGAAGAGGGTCCAGCTAAGGTGTCAGGCCCAGCAGCTATCCCCACTGCACACTCCCTGCCACACAGGCCTTTCAGAGGAGAAAACCAGGCTGGAGTTAAAGCAAGTCACAGAAGACAAAGGACAGGGTGAAGAAGGGCAAGGATACAGTGAGAGGACGAGGCAGGTGCATGAGCCATCAGCCACAGGGTCCTTGCAGACATGGCCACAGGCACTCAGAAAGGGCAGACTGGGTGCCCACACGTGGAAGGCCCACACGCGCCCTCAGGAGGGTTGGGTGTTCACTCAACCTTAGAGAACTCAGAGGTTTAAAGACATTACCATATTTATTTGGTAGATGGCACTAAAGTCTCTTAGTCTAATAAAATCAACATGTTATGGCAACTTTGATATTCCATTCGATAGCCAATAGTAGAATATGATGATGAGGCGGCCTTTTGCCACTTGTTCTGAGGTGCTACACAGATGAGGGGCAGCCAGGGACCTTCATAGCCCTTCATAGCCCATTTTCAATGGACTGTGAGCTGAGCTGGCCATGATGATTTGCTTGACAGCAGGCTCTGGTGGAAGGGATGTCCTGGGCTTTTAAGGCCAGATGGCTAAGGTGCCTTGTAGCTCCCTCCTGGCCTCTGTGGGGGACAGAGTGGAGGTGTGAATAGTAGCTTTGACCTCTCAGCTGAGGCTGGTTGTGGCCCAGAGTAGAGATGTGCTCCCTTCACAGAAACTTGACCAAACTGCACATTCAGAGGGGAATGAATCACCCTGGTTATTTTGAGCCACTCAGCTCTGGGGTGTTTCAGTGCACAGCACAGGCCACTAGGACAGAGACTCATGGAGAACGTTGCTGGTGAGGAAGTCTGAGGGGAACTGGGAACCTCCTGGCACTGAGGCTGTCTTCTCAGGACTCAGAGACCTCTGTGGCTGAGGAAGGCATTGCAGGTGGCCCAGGTGGTACCTGCAGCCCCCATCTGTCTGAGCGCTCCTCTGGCTTCCCTCAGACCATACAAACACCAAAGCTCACACAAAGACCCTGATAACACACAGAAAAGACCCAGGCCCTCAAAAGTCATCAGCAATATGTCACACCTACTGGGTGAGGGGCACACTACATCAGGGACCTTACCTAACAAACATAAACATTGTAACTTAATCATGTCATATGTACTCTCAGATTAACCTGAAATTAAAAGAAATGAAAAAAAGAGCCATCAGCAGGACTCCCTACCCGTCAGCAAACCGGGAGATGATCATGATGGGCCCAAAGGACTCTTCCTTGGCAATGAACATGTGGTCTTCCACGTCCGTGAAAACAGTTGGCTCAAAGAAGAAACCTGCAAGGGACACAGGGACCCGTGGTATATAGGAGGGCACACATCTTCCCATCCCAGCCAGGGCCTGGGTCCTGCTAGCCCTGCTCCAGAAGTTTGAGGCCCTTCACTGCTCCCTTGTCCTGCTCTGTGCACACTGCCGTCACCATATGCCCTCCCATCAATGCTGAGCCCTGCCATCCTTGCCCTGTGAGTGCCCCGGAGATGTTGTCTGTAGCCTCACAGGACTCTCATCTGGTGGGAGTGGGAAGTGTGAGTAGACAGTGGGAACGCAGCAGTCCTGAAAGCTCTGTGTGGTGTGCGGGATGACACAAGAATGCCTGTGCTTTGGGCTGAATGGGAAGGTGATCTCCAAGTGGGGATGCTAGGGAAGTGTCTGCTAAGCCAGGGAGAGTGGGCATAGAGGGTGAGAAAACCCAAGAAGCCCAAGCAGTGCTCAACAGGGCCCAAGCACAGGGTGGAGGGCAAGTCATACACAGACCATGAGAGACCCTGGTGTGAAGTGAAGACATTCAGGCTGCTGTCACAGGAGGACAGGTCACTGCTGACATGTCTTAACACCGAAGGAGAAGTCACCAGAGCTCTGGCAGCTGCAAGGGTAAAGGCACCAACCGTGCTCCCAAGGACACTGAGGAGGCTGTGGTGACAGGCCCAGCAAGATGAGATGCAGGGAGCTGCCGGCACAGTAGTGGCAAGAGTGATGCTCAGATTTAACAGAACTAGGCAAATAATTGAAAGTAGGAGGTCAAAAAAGAGAAAATTGTCTCCTTTTCTTCCCTCCTTCAGTCCATCAATGTTACAGTGTACCTCCTCTGTGCAAGGCCAGGTATGAAGCATGAAGGAGCCAATGTGGTGACAGAAGTGTCCCCAGGGAGCACACAGTAAGGGTGAAGCTTCACAGATAACCCATCCTAGCAGCTCCTGCCCCTCTGCCTGGGATGGCTTGGTCAGAGAGGATTCTAGAGAAGCAGGTGTGGACACAGTGATGACCAATGAGCTAAACATCCTGAGGGACATCTGGGTGGAGGTGTCCAGTGGCAGCTATGTGGTCAGGAGCTCTGGGTGGACTACAGCCCAGAAAGACAGACCTGGGAGTATCTGAGCAGCTGCAGAAGGTGAGATGCTCCAGGTAAAGTGTCTACAATAAAAAGAGCTCCAAGCCAAGGACAGACCTAGGGATGTACTTGTACTGAGGGGACAGGTGGAGAAGGAGTTTCCACCAAAAGAGAAGTAACAGCCAATGAAGTAGAAAGAAAATCATAAACTCTTGTGTCACAGGGTTCATGGGAGGAGAGAAATTCAAGGCTGCAGTGAATTTAGGGGAAATCAAAGTTCAGTCTGCTATGGATTAAACCACCACTGAGTAATGTCTCCAGTACTGTATCCTCACCTTGCCAGGCCTCACCTCAGTCTGGCCAGTGCCAAGTAGCCAAGTCATCCTCCTTACAATCCCAGAAGGGGCCTGAAGCCTGACTGTGCCAGTCCCGGGCCTCTAGCTGTCTTCATGAGAGCTGGGCAAGAGGCCGTGGCACCAGCTGCCTTAGTTTACCCCAGTGGGCCTGGCATGCTCAGACTGACCTGGTCGAGGGACTTGATTCCCACCATAAACCAGCATGGCCCCTTCCTTCACGCCACGCTGGCAATACTGCAGAAGCTTCGTCAGGTGGGCTTGGTGGTTCTGCGGCCCGTGGGTGGTATCCCTGTCTAGAGGGTTGCCAATCTTCATTTTTTTCACCTCTTCTACCTGTGGGAGGACCTCCAAGTCACATCTCTCCTGAGTGCTGCTGCAATTTCTGACAACAGGTCACCTCCAACCCACCTTCTCCATTTGCATTTCAGGAACCCACCACTGACCCGTGGAGAAAGTCTGTGCTCTGTTGTCTAGCTTTCGAGCTTTCCAAATTCTGGTTCCAAATCTACCTTCCAGGCTGAAACCCCACTTGCCTCCTGTATGCAAAGGTGCCAGACTCTCCGAAGGAGACCCAAGCCCAGGGAGGCCTAGTGACCACCCTGCCCCTGATTCTGCCCATTTCAAATGCATCTCTGAAGCCCCTCCTCCAGGATTCCTTCCCTGCTGCCTTAGCCAACAGAAAAGTTCATCTGGGCTTCACTGCCTAGAGACATTGGCTCGGGTCAGGGCATCTGATGATTTGGGGCTGGGGGATGTGGAGACTCAGAATGTGAAGCAGGATTATGGGAGGAGGCATTAAGGAGCTTGAGGAACATGACCAAGGGCGAGGCAGACACCAGACCTTCCAGGCTGCACTGCAGCTGGCCCCTCCCAGGTGCCCTTCTTTGTTTTCTAAGGTGAAACAAGATCATCCCATCCACATTCAAGACACATCATGGTCAGCATGGACTGGCCTCCTCTTCTAAGGCCAGGCCCTGATCAGACAAGCACCTGTGACCACCTTCTGCCCTTCCACCAGCACCCACTTAGCACCTCTGACTGTCCTGAAAGGGTCTCCATCCTGACACCAAGCCCCTGCTTTGTTCCCAAGTCCTGGAGACTCAAACTGCTCCCTGGTCTCCAGCTGCAGAGAATGACCTGTAAGGCCCTCCTGGAAGCCTCTCTCTCCCCTTATCAGAAATCACACCTATCCAGAGAATTATCCCTGGTCACTCCCCTGCAGATCCCTGGACAGGACCTATGTGCCCCACTCAACACACCCCATTCAGTGGGCCCTAGGACCTACTCTCATCTCCACTTGTCGATGGGCCTCTGTCCTGGCCCAGTTATTCTTGTGCTGGGCCTGTCAGAGCAATGGGACTCACTTGGCCAGGATAGCCACAGATTATCCAAGCGAACACACTTTAGGGGATGCCTCCAACTAAGACTCTGTGTCCCCACCCATTGAATCTGTGCTGGCCAGTGACTTGATAGCCAGCAGCATGTGGTGGGGCCAATGCCTTGTGAGTTCCAAGAGCCCTCTGCTTTCTCTTGACCATGTGAGCACATCCAGCTGCAAGCAAGCTCAGGTGTCAGCCCAGGCTGCCAGGCGAGAATTGTGAGTTCAGTGAATGGCTATTTTCAGCCACTGGGGAGTGAGTTGTTTGTGCAGCCCTGCCTGGAAAGACCCTCCCTCTCCACTGCCCTCCCTACCCTGAGCCCTGCACCAGTTCTAGAGCAGCTCTTCTCCAGAGCTCTCCCCAGGGGCATGGCAGTCCTCAGCTTAGAGGCCCTCTCTCTTCTCCTGGCTTCGCAGATACACATTGTCTAGAGCCACACATAGAGGTTCTCAACTGACTCTCCAGCACCCCTGGTCAGGGAAGGGATTGGGGAAGGGATGTCAGCTGGGCTGAGCCAGTCTCCACTTGCTCCCATCCCTGTCCCAGCAGTTGGTGGGGAAAGAGTGAGAAGATTGTGTCCAGGGCCCACCAGATCCCCATAGCTGCATGGCCGTTACTGGCATTTTCAGGAGCTGATGGCAGCTGCCACTCCCCAACCTGGGGGCAGCCCAAGGCATTACACCTGCCTGCTCCAGGGCTCCTGGCTGTGGTCAGGCTGGGGCTAGGTTTCACCTGAGGCCACATCCTTGGTCCACTCTGTCCCTTGTTCGCTCCTGGCCCCTTCCACCTTTTAGGCCTCACCCAGGAGGCCCCTTGTAAACCCTGTGCACTTGAATTCTTGCCTCAGGTTCCACTTCTAGGAAACCAACCCAAGATGGACCCATTTTGGTTATGTCAATTTGAGCCATGGGGCTTTGCTGTTTCTTGCAAAGCCAGGGCTCTAGTTGCTGAGATCTGACATCTGCTACCTCTCCTAGTTTGTGGACAATGTAGACCCCAAACCTGAGCCTGTCAGGCCATCTTCATGGAACTGGTGGGGAACTGAGGCCTTATCACATTAATTTTATTTAATTTAGTAAAAGCCAGTGAAGGCTTAGTACAACTCCCTGAGGGTTCACTGGCCCAGGTGGATGTGGAGCTTGGCTGTACCTGACCAAGCCTGACTCCCCTCATCTAGTCCCCCAGCCAGGCTGCTGTCCTAGTGTGCCAGCACCCCCAGACCCCAGGGCAGGACTCACCACCCTCCGCACAAACTCATCATGAATGGAGTCTTCTACAAAAAGCCGGCCCGCAGCGATGCAGTTCTCCCCTTTGTTGAAGAAAACGGAGCTCATTCCCTTCAGAGATGGACAAGACCAGGTCACAGCTCCCCCAAGGCCTCTAGCCCCCCAGCTCTGCCAGGGCCCAGTTACCCCTTTTTGAGGATAAGGGGGCACGCATGTGTCCTGATCTGCAGGTCTGGCCCAGCCACTAGGCAACCCTCAGTCCCTCCAAAGAGAGATAAGATGTGACAGTGTGGGAAGTGAAGACACTGAGGCCTGAGGCCACAGGGTGAAAGAGGCAGACCAAGTTCTGATTCTGCCACAGGGCCCACGGCTGCATCCATACTGTAGAATGTGGAGACCATCTGCACATGGGGTGGGCCCACTGGGGTGACCCAGGATATGCTGACCCTTCTGTTTTTGAGCCTACCATGTCGAGAGCTCACAGGAGGGGTGCTGAGCAGTGCCTGAGCATGGAGCAGGTGGCAGTGACTAGAGGCAGCAGCAAGCCCCAACTAGAATGACTGGGAGGGAAGCTACACAGGCCCAAGGGACTCCTGGCAGGAGCTCCACATAAAGGCCCTCAGTGGCCCCAAGCAAGCCTGCTGTTCAAACTTGAGCAGCCCTGTGTGAGAAGGCCAGAGGAGGAGGGACAGCCACAGTCAAGACCAGCTATCCTAGAAGAGAGACCCTGATTTAACACCAAGCAGCCTAAAGACAGGGCCGAGCAGTGTCCACTATGCCAAAACCCTAAGGCTGAGGGGCCCACCTGGGCCAGTAAGCAAGGCCCCTCCTTTGGTCCCCCCACCTAATGGGGCTTGACTCTTGCTCGTGTCTACCCTGGGGCATCACGTGACCCTCTAAGGCAGAATGGGACTTATATGGGGGTTAGGGTCATATCTGGGCACCTGGTTGGACAAGGTCTTAATTGTTTGTTCCCACAGGAGCAAAAAGAGGACAGTGACAAAATTAATGGTGAGAACAGGAACTGACACTTGCGTGACACCTGCCACATGTGGCTGCTGTCCTAAGCCTCTCAGACACATTCATCCTACCACAGGCCCAGGAGGCAGATGTCACCATGTCCCTATTGCACAGTGGGGAGCACAGAGGCCCAGAGAGGTTAACTTGCCAGAGGCTGCCCAGCAGGACAGTGGGGCCAGCATGTGTGCACGTGGCCACTGCAAAGAGCCACTCTTAGCAGGGCTGTGCCTGAGCGCTCAGAGCTCTGTTTTGTTCCCATCTATTTTTTGAATGAGTTTGTTGTGTACATTTAAGATTTACAGTATACTCTAGGCTGCATGTAGATAGTAACATGCTCTCCATACTGAAGTAGATTAGCATTCCTAGTTCTGTCTCTTGGACAGAAAAAGTCTCCATGTGTACTTCAAAGCAGATGGAGTGTGGCCTGTGTTTCTCTGTTTTATATATAATGTATTGCACAAACATTATAAATATGTGCATTATAAATATGTGCAGGTCTCCATGTGTACTTCAAAGCAGATGGAGTGTGGCCTGTGTTTCTCTGTTTTATATATAATGTATGTATTGCACAAACATTATAAATATATAAATAGAGGGTATTAAAATTATAACGTTGAAGTCATGTTTGATTTCAGCAAATACAAGAGGTACTCAACATGACTTGTATTCATCTTCTGTTACCAGTATAGTTTGAGTATTGGAATTTTTTTGAGTCAGAGTTTCATTGTGTCACCCTCGGTAGAGTGCTGTGGGGTCACAGCTCAGAGGAACCTCAAACTCTTGGGCTTAAGTGATTCTCTTGCCTCAGCCTCCCAAGCAGTTAGGACCGCAGGCGCCCACCATGATACCTGGCTATTTTTTTGTTGCAGTTGTTTAGCTGGCCCAGGCTGGGTTCGGACCCACCACCCTTGGTATATGTGGCACTGTAACCACCATGCTATGGGCACCAAACCTGAGTTTTAGAATTTTAATGCAGTTTTTTCCTTTTTTAAAATGTGTATAGATTTTTTTGACACTCTCTGTATATATGTGTGTAATAGGCAGCTGATTCCAGCTGTTGTGATGGTTATGAAACTCTTCAGGACATAGTTTTGGACAAAGCCTGTCATTCCTGCCCCAAGTCCCCTTCCTTCCACTGAGGCTGGGTTGAACATGCGCATTTGTGGAACCAAAGCGTGGTCCTCCTTCCTCCCACAATCCCGGCCTTCTGTCCCTGTAGCACCCTTGAGGTAGCCCTCTGCCCCCTCCTTGTCACCCCAGGCTCAGCCCTCACCATCATCACAGCCTTGTTGAGGTCACAGTCAGCAAAGATGATGAGGGGCGACTTCCCGCCCAGCTCCAGGGATACCTTCTTCACGTTACTCAGGGCACAGCTGAAAGGGACAGTGGGTGTAGGACTCGCTCGGTAGACAGTGCCTTCTCCCCGCCCCACCCATCACAGCCTCACACTTCCTTCCGTTCCTCCCATACCTCCACATGCCCCACTCAGGCCTTTGCCCGGAGGCCCCTCGGAATGACTCTTCCTTCAGACCTCAGTGCTCTTGACTCTTCACTTCTTTCAGACCTGCGTTCCCTTCTTGGGCCTCTCTGACTGCCCAGTACACAGCTGCACCCTGCCATGCCCTGCCTGCTTACTGCGCCCATGGCATCTCTACACCTGTTTGAGTACCCCAGAACACATGCCATGCCAGGGCAGGCCTATGTCTGTCCAGTCCCAGTATGGCCCCATGCTGAGTAGAGTGCCTGGCAAGCAGCTGGCACTCCACAATTACTGGACAGACCCCTCAAAACACAGTAATCACCTCTGGGAGCAGCCATGGTGGCCACAGAGGTTTTGGCATCTCAGGTTTTTAGTGATGGTACAGAGAAAAGCTGTAGGTAATAATGTACATGTCACGTCTACGGGCAACAGAGGTACTCAGATGCTGTCCCCAAATGGACACTCAGTAGAGCCTGAAAACCATGAAGCTGCACATGGGGAACAGCCCCACCCCCCATAGTAAACACAGCAAACCATGAGGCTGCACATGGGAAGAAGCGCCGCCCCCCACGGCAGAGCCAGCAAACCACGAGGTTGCACACGGGGGAGCAGCCCCCCACATAGTAGACCCAGCCAACCACGAGGCTACACGTTGGGAAGAGACCCTACATAGCAAAGCCAGCAAACCATGAGGCTGCACATGGAGAACAGCCCTCCACCCCACAGCAAATTCAGCAAACCATCAGGCAGCACATGGGGAGCAGCACACCCCCCCCAGCAGACTCAGCAAACCATGAGGCTGCACATGGGGGAGCAACCCCCACACAGGGCCCCTTGGCCTGAGGTGTGGGCCTCAGGGTGACTGGGAGAGGATGGCAGGAGCAGGAAGGGCCTGCCTGACCCTACCATCCAAATATCCCTCCAGGGACTGAAAACTGACACTGCCTAGACTTCAGTGGGCTCAGATGTGACAGCTTACCTTCCACAGGGGGACAGCCTGGCCAACTTTAAAATCAGGCCAACAACCTGTGACTACTCGCAGCTGCAACCCCTGCCCCTCTTCCTGCCTCCCACTGCTGATGGTGAGGTGTGTGCTATGGCAGGCTGGCCTGGTTACTGGGACACTCTGAATAAGTCAGAGCAGCCCCACCTGACACACTTATATGCCAATGTCACCCTCTACTGACCTCAAAAATGCAATACATCACCACGTTGGTGGTGGTTCCTAAGTCAATGAGGGATTGGGGGGTCTGCAGGAACAAACCCTACACAGTGGGGAGTCAAGGTAGGGCTGCAGAAGGGTCCCAGGGAGAAAGGACACCATTCTGCATTGGAAGCTGTGACTGGGAGACCCTGATTTAACACCAAGAAGCCCTCCCACAGAATTGTCACACAGCAGCTGGATGTCCCTAGAGGACACAGAAGTGGATTCTAAAGCAGAGTCAGAGATGGTGGTCCTGTGCCCTTGGGGAAAGGCATCAGAGAGCCCGTGGGCCCGTGCTCACCAGGTGCCAGTCCCACCCCAGGGACCCAACTCCAGCGCCATGTAGACACCTCTAGCACAGCCAGGGCTCTAGCTGCTCCCTGAGGTCTGACATCCGCTACCTCTCCTAGCTTGTGGGCGATGTAGACCCCACACCTGCGCTTGTCAGGCCACTTTCATGGAACTGGTGGGAAACTGAGGCCTCATCACATTGTGAATTAGTGACAGAGCCAGGGAGGTGAGCTGGTCAGTTTGCAGCCACAGTCGAAGGATTGAGAGGTGAGAATCTTCTAGAAATAGAATAAAAGCCTCAAACACTAGCCATGTGTGTAATGGTATTTTTTTTGTAAACAACTGAAAAGAGGGGAAATTAATCATATTCATTTTAACCTGAATCAATGTAAAAATGTACTGAGATACTTTACTTTTTTGTGCTAGCTGCTTTCGAAATTGCTGTGTGCTTTGCACACACACACACACACACTTCGGCTCAGGTCAGCCCCTCAGGTGTTCCATGGCCCTGTGGGCAGTGCTGGCTCCTGCAAGGCTTGGCAGAAACTCAGATGCTCTGGGCCCTCACCAGCAGCGATGCGTCCCTGTGGCCGGCTGAACGCACAACCTGACACGCAGGGCCCAGCTCACTGACTTCACTGCCCACTGGACACTGCTGCTTGGGAACCCCCGCCCCCACCCAAATGTTACCTCTTCATGATGTGCTTCCCCACTTCTGTGGAGCCTGTGAAGCCAATCTTCCTCACATCTGGGTGGTCCGAGAGCCTCTGGCCGACCAGTGAGCCTGCGTGGGAGAGCGGTAGTCAGAGTGGTCCATGGTGCTGGGGGTGGCGTAAGCTCAGCCTGCTCACTCACACGTCCACCTGAGCGCATAGCTGCGCAGTGTGCTTAGCACACGTGGTCCCCAGGGGTCACTGGGCCTTGCTCCCTGTCTGGGGCTGCAGCATCCCCAGCCTAAGTTCCAACACCCCTGTATTTGGAGACAACATTACACAGGTAATTGAGGCAAAAGAGTTCACTGGGGTGGACCCTAATCCACTATGACTTCTCTAAGAAGACATTAGGACCCAGATATGCAGAGGGGGAGACCATATGAGGACACAGGGAGGAGATGGCCATCTACAAGCCCAGGAGGGAAGCCACAGGGGAAACCAGCCCTGCCACACCTTGCTTTTGGACATCCAGCCTCCAGAACTGAGAGATGATAAATGCCTCTGTTAAAACCCTGGTCTGTTGTCATGGCAGTGCTGACAAACCAATGCACTCCCTCATCAGGGCAGACCCCAAGGGCGAGGGGGCACTCAGCCTTCCAGGTCTCACATTTAGGGTACAGCAGGCCATGGGGAGCTGTGACACACACCTCTCCTGTTTGGGACAATTTGACTATTCTTCTGTCCCACATCACATGACCGCCTCTCTCCAGGCCATGCCCTGCACACACCCTGACCCCCAACAAGGGCAATTCTTCTCTGTTCCTGGTCTCCATTTCAGTGGGACTTCAGGGTGGCCTCCCTGCCATTGCCTCCTCCCAAATGAATCATGAGCTCTGCTTCCTTAAAATAAGCCTCTTCCTCACATTTGGCTCCTGACTCTGCATTCTAACTTACCTCTCATTTCTCTTAACTCTTTTCCATCTCCTTTCCTCACCAGCCTTAAAATACCCAGCTCTACATTGGGCTCTCTTCTCTCCTCACCTGACACTGCCTCCTCAGCTGATCTTGCTCTGCTCTCAAAATGCCATCTTCAGCTACATCATGGCCTAAATTTATATCTCCAGTCAAGCTCCACTGGGATCCAGATCCATTTATCATTTCTCTGCCTACTCAGCATCTATACTTGTACGTCTTACAGCCTTTGAAGTTCAACATACTTGACACTGAACTTTTAATCTTTCCCCTAGACCTGCTCTTCCTCCAGAGTTCTCAATTTCAGAAAACAGCCTCTCCTTGCAACCAGCTGGTTTGTCTAAGCCAAGAACCTGGTAGTCATTCTTGACACCTCCCTTCTCCATCCCAGGATTCACCCAGCACAGGGCCCTCCCCTACCCAGTCCCTTCATCTCCTCGGCTTCCTGCCTCCAAGCTTATAAATCACACTTGCCCAGGTGCACCTGTGAAAGTTCTGGTTTGGAGGGAGACATTCTGTATATAGTAGAAGCTCCACATGTGATTGTGATACTAACTCCATTCCACCACTCCCTGTTAAATTACTATTTGGGGGAGAAAATATTTGTAAGGGATACATCTGATAAAGGACTGTATAACCAAAATATACAAAGAACTCTTAAAACTCAACAATCTAAAAACAAACAATCTTTTAAAAACTGGGCAAAAGATATAAACAGACACCTCACAAAAGATGACGTACAGATGGCAAGTAAGCACATGGAAAGATGCTCCATGTCATTTGTCGTTAGGGAATCAGAAAATAAAATAACAGTGAGATACACTGCACCCCTATTAGAATGGTGAAAATCCCGAACAGCAAACACCGGCAAGAATGTGGGGCAACAGGAACTCTCATTCTGCTAGTGGAAATACAGAATGGTACAGCTGCTCTGGAAGACAGTTTGGCAGTTTCTTAACATACTAAACATACTCTTACCACATGATCCAGTAATCATGCTCCTTGGTATTTATATTTACCCAAAGGAAATGAAAACTTATGTCCACACCAGAATCTTCACATGGATCTTTATGCCAACTTTATTCAAAATTGCCAAAATTTGGAAGCAACCAAGATGTCCTTTAGTGAATGGATAAATAAACTGTGGTAAATCAGATAAGGAATAGTAGTCAGTGCTAAAAATAAACAAGATATCAAGCCATGAAAAGACACACAGGAGCCTTAGATGCGTGTAAGTCTGGAAAGCCTACACACTACCTGATTCCAACTACACAACATTCTAGAAAAGATACAACTGTGGAGACCACAAAAAGATCAGCAGCTGCCAGATGTTGTAGGAGGGAAGGATGAATAGGAGAAGACAGAGGATTCTTAGGGCACCAACACCACTCTCTGTGACACAATAATAGCAGATACGTGTCTCTGTACATTTGTCCAAACCCATAAAATGTACAACACCAAGAGCAAGCCCTTCTGTAAACCAAGGACTTCGGGGGATACTAATGAGTCAAAGTAGGCCATTGATTACAACAAAAGTGCCATAGTGGGGGGCTGTGTCTCTATGGGGGCAGGGGAGACAGGGACTCTTGGTGTTTTCTGCTCAATTTTGCTTAAAACCTAAAACTTCTTTAAAAATAAAATCTATTTAATAATTACATAATAATAAATAATAATAAATGCACTGTTTTAGGTTATCCAGATATTTGCATAAAGGTTTCATATAACAGATCACAAAAAGTTCTCCACTTTTTTTTGTGAAAACAGAATTTTTACAAGCTGTTATGGGTTGAATTGTGTCCCCCCAAATTCATGCTAGCATTCTAACCCCCAGAACCTCAGAATGTGACCCTATCTGAGAACAAAGTCATTGCAGATATCATTAGTTAAGATGAGGCCATTAGGGTGGGCCTGATCTGCTATAACTTGTAACCTTATAAAAAGAGGAAACTTGGACACAGACACACATGTGGGACAAACTCTATGTAAAGATGAAGGAACATCGTACAAGCTCAGAAGAGGCAACGAAGAATCCTTCCCTAGAACGTTTTAGGGGCATATGACCCTGCCAACAGACTTCTAGTCTCCAGAATGTGAGAGAATAAATTGCTGTGGTTTGTGCCACTTAGCTTGTGGTCCTGTGTTTCAGTAGCCCCAGCAAACTCATATACGGCTATGTTCTCTGACCATGACACAATAAAAGTAGAAGGGTTGAGAAGAAAACTTTAGACAAAAAAAAGAAACTTAGAAAACTTTTTTAAAATCTCTTTTTACTTCCTGGATCAAAGAGAAGATCCAAACTACAAGCATGTATTACTTTAGAACAATAAGAACATAAACACAACATATTCAGAAGAATGAGGTGAGAGTACATTTCTAGAAGGTTAATTTGAGGAGCAGTGTGGATGATTCTCCAGAGAGCGACCATACTGGTGAAAAAATTATTTTATTTTATTTATTTTCTAAATCATAAACATATAGATCATGTATACATTAATGCATTTACGGGGTACAATGTGCTGATTTCATATAGAATTAGGAACACTTACATCGCACTGGTTAATATATACCTCATCTTGTTTACTTAATTATTGTGTTAAGACATTTATACTCTATACTAATAGATCCAACATGTACCCTTGCAATAAGCACCATAGGTGTGATCCCACCATTCACCCTCTCTCAATCTGACCTCCCCCCTCCCTTCTGAAAATTATTTTAAAACAACCATTTAAAATCTCTGAAGATTTTTCTAGGGAGACACAGCAAACGAGGAAACATCTTTTAAAAGAAAACCTCCTAAATCTCAGTGAGAGTCTGTGGCACTTGATGGCAGCTTCTCCGCCCCACCAGATGGAAGCTCTACTCCAGGCATGTCTTGCCAAGAAGGTAGGGCTCCTTCTCCTCCCAGCTCCCAGCCAAGGGATAAATATGGCCTGTACCAGGAGGTGCAGGCCACCAACATTCCTCATCCCCTCCAACTCTGAGTTTCAGAGGCTACATTCTTGGTCAATATTACTGAGATGTTGTAGGCTCCCTTCTTCTAACTACTGCCCTGTTCCTAAGAGGAAGGCTCTACCTCAGATGTGAAAGGCTGAGAATACTGGGACCTCAGCCACCCATCCCCAGCTCCCTCACAAGAACCAATGCCTAAGGCAGTGTCTCAGAGATTTTGGGCAGGGGGAGAGGCTGTCCATAAGGAACAGAGAACTCCAAAACACTCTCCAAAGGAATTGACTTTATTTGAAACAGTTGGAGAAATTAAATCCTAAGTGCACTCTCAAAAACAGAGATTTGGGGGTGACCAATTACGAGGAGGTAGGTAGCACTTTGAGAACAATAAGCTAAACTATAAGTCAGATAAGTTTATCAGAGAGAACAAGGGAAGAGCCCTTCTAGGGTAAGAGCAAACCTCAAAAGTTGGCATCAAAAACTTCCCTGCAGGCTGGGCAGTGGCTCACGCCTATAATCCCAGCATTCTGGGAGGCCAAGGCAGGTGGATTGCTTGAGCTCAGGAGTTCAAGACCAGCCTGAGCAAGAGCAAGACCCTATCTCTACTGAAAATAGAAAAACAAGCCTGGCATTGTGGCAGGCACCTGTAGTCCAGCTACTTGGGAGGCAGAGGCAAGAGGATCGCTTGAGCCCAAAAGTTTGAGGTTGCTGTGAGCTGTGAAGATGACATGGCACTCTACCTAGGGTGACAGAGTGAGACTCTTTCTCAAAAAACAAAACAAAACAAACAAACAAACAAAGCAACAGGAGACCAGATTGTAGAGTAATTTATGTCCCAGGGCACCACTGAAAATAATAGAGTAACTATCCTGGACAGCTGGATATGATACCAAAGGAGGCAGACAGCTTAACAGGGAAAAAAGAGGGTCAAAGAGACCTTGCTAACCTCTTTCTTTTCTTCTTCTTTATTTCAGGTTAATGTGAGGGTACAAACAACTAGGTTACAATGTTTACATTTGCTAGGTAGAATCCCTCTTCTAGTTCTAAGTGTGCCACACATCCTTACATTGTGCCCATTAAGTGGGAGCACACCAATCCCCCTTTCTCTTGCACTCTCCTCCTCTCTCGTTCCCCCTTCCACCAACTTGAACTGGATTGAGTTTTTCTCTTATGTGGGCAGGTATTAGTTCATCTACTGGCTTCACATTTGTATTGAGTACATTGGATACTTCCTGCTAAATTCTTAGCCAATATTGCTGAGATGTTGTAGGCTGAGACTATACACATGCCCAAGGATATGCCCTATGAGGAATGACATCAGAATCTACACACTATGGGGAAACTAGGTTTATTTTTTAAAATAAGTACACATGTAACAAAAAACTCCGAAAGGGGAATAGCAGAATCAGTATCCAGAATTGCTACATATAATGCCTAAAAAATCCAGTTTTTAACAAACAATTATGACACACACAAAGAAATAGGAAAGTTTGACCCATCATAGGGGAAAAATTTTAAAAGCCAATATAAACTGCCTGGGAAAGGGCCGAAATGTTGTATTTAACATACAACTTTAAGGCAGCCATTGCAAATATATTCAAAGAACTCAAAGAAACCTTGCTTAAAGGAAGTAATGATGACATCAAGTAGATGATACTAATAAAGAGATACATTTTTAAAAAAAAGAACCAGGGAGAAATCTTTGAATCAAAAAGTATAATAACTGAAATGAAAAATTCAATAGATTTGAACTGGCAGAAGAAAGAATTGGTGAACTTGAAGAAAAATTTAAGAGAGTATGCAATCTAAAGAACAGAGAGAAAAAAATAATAAAAAACTAAATGGAGCATCAGAGAAAAGTGGGGCACCATTAGCATCAATATATGAATAATAGGAGTACCAAAAGGAGAGGAGAAAAAGAACGGAAAACATTTTAAAATAAATATAGCTTAAACCTTCTCAAATTTGATGAAAAAGATTAATCTATACATCCAGGAAACTCAGTGAATTCCAAATATGATAACACAAGGAGATCCACACCAGACATATTATAACAAAAACACTGAAATACGAAATTTTGAAAGCAGCAAAAGGAAAATGACCCATCATATATAAGGAAACTCTAATAAGATTGATGGCTGATTTTTTCTCATCAGAAATAGAGTCCAGAAGCCAGTGGGGTGATGATACATAGTCACGTGTCACTTAGTGACAGGATTAATCTGAGAAATGCATTGTTAGGTGATTTTGTCATTGTCTTACACAAATCTATTACTACATGTCTAGTCTTTCTTATATAGTTTGTTGTTACTAAGCTATAATCCTTTGCAGCATGTGCCTGTACTAAATATATTAGGCAAGTGTAGCACAGTGGCAAGCATTTGTGTATCTAAACACAGGTAATCATAGAAAAGACACAATAAAAATACAGTATAACAGACAAAAGGTGGTCCACCAGGTGGCGCCTGTGGCTCATCGAGTAGGGCGCCGGCCCCATGTACCAAGGCTGGTGGGTTCAAACCCAGCCTCGGCCGAACTGCAAAAACAGAAAAAAAATAAATAAATAAAAAAAGGTGGTCCATCTATCACTGGTACTTCCCATGAGTGGAGCTTGCAGGGCTGGAAGTTGCTCTGGGTGAGTGAGTCAGTGGGTGTGAAGCCCTGGAACGTTACTGTTCCCTGTGACAGGCTTTATACACTGGACACTTAGGGTATGCTATATTTATTTTAAAAGAAAAAACAACATTTTTCTTCATGGATACTAAATTAACCTTAGCTTACTATAACTTTTTAAAATTTTTTACTTTTTTTACCTTTTGACTCTTTTGTAATATTTTGCTTAAAATACACACTACAGCTATACAAAAAATATTTTCTTTCTTTATATCCTTATCCTATATGCCTCTTTCTACTTGAAAATTTTTAAAAACATTTTTAAGACACAAATACATTAGCCTAAGCCTACACAGGGTCAGGATCATCAGTATCATTGTCCTCTGCCTCCACATCTTGTCCCACTGGAAGGTCTTCAGGGGCAATAACATGGAGCTGCCATCTCCTATGATGACAATAAATTCTTCTGGAATACCTCCTGAAGGACCTACCTCAGGCTATTTTATAGTTAACTATTTTTTAATACATAAATAGAAGGAGTACCCTCTAAAATAATGATTGAAAAATAATAATATATAAACTAGTAACACAGTCATTTATTATCATGCCAAGTACTATGAACTGTACATAACTGTTTGTGCTAGACTTTTATACTACTGGCAGTGTAGCAGATTTGTTCAGACCAGCATCACTGTGGACACATGAGTAATGCCCTACACTAAACATTATGGCTACAATATCACTAGGTGGTAGAAATTTTTCAGCTCCATTATAACCACAGGAGACCACCACTGTATATGTGACTCCATTGTTGACTAAAACATTATGTAGTGCACGAAAGTATAAAGTGTTGAAAACACAGGGTGGCGCCTGTGGCTCAGTGGGTAGGACGCTGGCCCCATATACTGAGGGTGGTGGGTTCAAACCTAGACCTGGCCAGCTAAAACAGCAGTGGCAACTGCAACCAAAAATAGCCGGGTGTTGTGACAGGCACCTGTAGTCCCAGCTACTCAGGAGGCTGAGGCAAGAGAATCGCTTAAGCCCAAAAAGAGCTGGAGGTTGCTATGAGCTGCGACTCCACAGCACTCTACCAAGGGCAACAGAGTAAGACTCTGTCTCAAAAAAAAAAGTGTTGAAAACACAAAACTATTAACCAAGATTCTTATATGTAGCAAAACTATGTTCCAAAAAGTTGAGACAAATAAGGACATGGACAGATAAATACAAACTGAGAGAATTTGTTGCTAGCAGACCCACCGTATAAGAAATACTAAAGATAGTTCTTCCAGCTGAAAGCAAATGACAATAGACAGTAATTAGAATCCCACAGGAGAAAACAAAGAGCAGTAGTGAAGGTAATTAGGTAATCATAAAAGACAGTACACAGGTGTATTTCACTTCTTTTCTTTTTCTTAACTAATTTAAAAAGTGATTGTATGAAACAATGTCAGTATAATCAGATTGTTGGGTCTACAGCAAATAGAAATGTATTATATCATACAATAATAGCTGAAAGAAGGTAAGTGGGAGCAAAGTGAAATGGGGCAAGAAAATGACAGATTTTCAAATCCACAGGACCAGCTGAAAATAGCCAGAAATGGAGAATTAAATTAATATAAGAAACTATAAATATGTACTCCTTCTATTTTCCTTTTGCAATTTCATTCACAGACATAAAATTATATGCAATTATATTTGTAGTGATGTATTATTAGGTTTGTTACATATATAGAAATTATATGTGTATAAAAAATAAGTGATAATAGCGGAAAAAGGAAGAGGAGATAATAGAGCTTTATAGAAGTGACATTTTAAAAATTTCACTAGAGTTAAGTTAGTATAAATCTGAAGTAGATTTTGATAAATCAAAAGTATATGGTAATCCTAGAGTAACCACTAAGAATATAACTTATGGTAAAAAAATCACTAAAATAGTTAAATTATTATGCTAGGAAATATTCACTTAATGAAAAAAAGTAAAGAAAAAACAAGAAAAAGTGTAGGAGACTCACAGAAAACAAAAAGTAAAATGGTAAATCCAACTATATAAATAATAACATTAAATGAATTCAAATGAATTCAATTCATTCAGAGTTCATAGTTCAATTCATTCAGAGTTCAATTCATTCATTCATTCATAGTTTTGTGTTTTGTGTTTTGTGTTCAGACTGGATTAAAAAACAAGAGCCAACTGTATACACTGTGTGACAGGGTCACATTAGATCCAACAGGTACAGATATGTTGAAAGTACAAGGATGAAAAAGACATACCATGCAAATAGCAATGATATGAAAACTAGGGTGGCAATACTAATATCAATATTAAAATAGACTTTAAGATAAAAACTATTTATTATAAGAGATAAAGAGAGGGATTTATAATCATGAAAGTGTCAATCAAAAGGTATAAGGTGTCCCCATACTTCTCTCTTCTCTTTTTTTTTTTTTTGAGATCTCACTATGTCACCCTCAATAGAGTGCTGTGGCATCACAGCTCATAGCAACCTCAAACTTTTGGGCTTAAGCGGTTCTCTTGCCTCAGTCTCCCAGTAGCTGTGACTACAGGAAGCCTGCCACAACACCCAGTTATTATTATTTTTTTGTTACTGTTGTCATTGTTGTTTAGCAGACCCTGGCCAGGTTCGAACCCACCAGCCCCAGTGCCTATGGCCGGCACCCTAACCACTGAGCTATAGGTGCTGAGCCTATATGTCTCTTTCAATATTTTACTTAAATTATTTTTTAAAAGTAGCTAACTTTCAATGCAAAAAGTTACCAAAAACAATAAAACAAACACTCAGGAAAACACTGAAAGATAAAGCAGGAAAAATAAAAGAATAGTAATGAAATAGGTAAGAAAATCTAAAAGCTGTTTGGGGTTTTGAGGGTGGGGGACAGGCACAAACAAGCAATAACTTCTCACAAATTTAATCAATTTAAAAAGAGAGAGAAAAAGAAAAAAAGAAGGTTATAAGAAGGTTTTGTTATAAAGAAGGTTTTATAACAATTAAAAGGAGAATCCAGAAAGGGGATAAAACTCATGAATTATTATATACAACTTTATGCCAATATATTTAACATCTTCACAAGAAAGGAGAAGAGTTTTCAAATATGCTAGGCTACTAAACACATAAAAAAGCAATTAATGTGTTACCTCCCAAAATGCTCTAAGCCCAGATTGTTCCATGGATAAATTCTCTCAAACTTCCAAAGGATGATAATTGCCAAGTTACATAATTTATTTCAGAACACATGCATGCCTACATAGATACATACATACATAAAATGGAAAACATTTTGGGGAAGTATTTGAAGGTTCTTACCAGACCCTGGGAGGATGTTGACAACACCCTTAGGAATGCCGGCCTTCAAGGTCAGCTCTGCAAACTTCAAGGCTGTGAGTGGGGTCACCTTACAGAGAGCAGGAAAGAAACTGGGTAAAGGAGAGGCTGGCAGTGAGGCTCTGCCTTCCCTCCCTGCCTTCTCTCCCACAGCCTAACAGCAGGCAGTGAAGGGCAGCTGTGCATCGTGGCATTGGGAAGACCCCAGGGAAGCCACTTGGCCAACCACAGAGGGCACTGCCAACTTCCCCACAGCTCCAGCTGGGCACTAGGGTCTCCGACTTCTGATCTCCTGGCTTCTCCTCCCACACAGCATCTGCTTCTCCCTTGTTTATTTCTAGCCAGTCCGAAGGAGCAGAGTTCAGCAGGGCTCATCCCCAGGAGGCCACAGCTCAGAGGCCAGTTTCTGGGGTACTCATGGGGCAGCCTTTCCCCACCCCTCAGAGAAACCAGCCTGCTTCTAGGAATGGCCAGTGCCCTTCTAGTGAGGGGCCTGCTGCCGTGGCTTCACTGCATGCTGGGTGCAACCAAGTGCCTAGTTCTCTATGTGACTCTGATCACTTCCACTTCTAGAAATCAAAACAAAAGGGGAGGCTGTTCCCTGGCCCTTTGAGCCTCCCAACAATCGCTCCTCTTCTAGTCAGAATTTCTGCAGATGCTGGTCAGCATGGTCAGCTCATGGCCAACAGGACACAGAATTTGCTCCAGACAGCTCTGACTGACACGCACACCTCTGCCCACTGTGAGCAGGTGTATGGAAGGCCCTTCTGCCAATGCCGGTGTGGCCAAAGGGGCCCTCTGCCTCCCCCTTAAGAGCAGGTTCCTGATGCTCTCAGCAGTCCACTCTCACCTGGGCAGGCTTGATGACCACCGTGTTGCCCGCTGCCAGGCAGGCGGCTGTCTTCCAGGACAGCATCATCAGGGGATAGTTCCAGGGGATGATGATACCACAGACCCTGTCATGCAAAAGAAGCTGAAGAAGCTGGCCTTCATCCCTCTTCCCCGCTGGGCACCCAGATTGCACCTGCTAACTCCTGCCTCCCCTCTCAGGATCTGCCATGCACTCCCAGAGACAAGCTCCTGAGAAGGCACGGAAGGTCCCACTGGGAGGCAGCTCCTGCCTGCCTTTTCAGTTGTACACTGCAGCATAAATTAGTCTGGTAGTGACCTCTTCCCAGCAGGGCACAATGGCACAGGACACTGGACAGTTTCTGATGGGAGCAGTGTGCTGGCCAATGGGCCCAGGAAACCAAGAGGGTGACATAGACAGGCACAGAGGAAAACACAGGGCAGGAGGGCATGGAGAAATCAGGGGTCATAGGGTGGGCCAAGAGGGTGTGGAAAGATCAGAGGTCACAGGGTGGGCTAGTAGGGTGAGGAGAGGTCAGGGGTCACAAGGTGGGCCAGGAGGGTATGGAGAGGTCAGGGATCATAAGGTAGGCCAGGAGGGTATGGAGAAGTCAGGGGTCACATGGTGGGCCGGGAAGGTATGGAGAGGTCAGGGGTCATAAGGTGGGCCAGTAGGGCATGGAGAGGTCAGGGAGTCATGGGTTAGGGCACCAACACCCCAATGGGTGATCAAGTCAGGAGTTTGATTTCACATTAGATGTGCTAGGAAGCTGCTGGAGGATTCCGTGTGGAGCACTGACAAGGTCTTTTGTGAACTGAGATACGAATGTGACAAAGAGCTGGCCTCTGTTCTTTCTCAACACCAGAATTCTCCTCTTAGCCCCACAGCTCAGGGGCCCCAGCCCTGCATGTGGTCCTTTGACCCTCCCAAGGTCAAGGCCAGCCTCCCAGGGTGAACAGATGTGCCTGGATGACAGAGTGTCAGTTTCCTCTTAGTCTGATAGGGACAGAGGCTCCCTGGATGGGGTAGCTGGGAGGGTGAGTGGCCTTGCAGACTCAGGTGTCAGTTTGACTGGTGGCCCAGGTGGACCACAGCTTGCCCTCCCTACCCTCTCAAAGCTGCTCAAACACAGGAAGGTCTCTGACCACTGTGCCTACAAGAGGGTGTCTTGACCTTCACACGTCTGAAGTTTGGGCTGGGTGACTCTTTGTTGTGGGGGGCAGTCCTGGAATACCCCATCTTCACTGTGACAACCCCAAACTCCTGCAGACCTAGCCTGATGTCCCCTGAGGGAAGCCACAACTTTGGAGTCCATGCTTCCTCCATTCACAGCCCTATCCTCCCTTGGGAAGAAGGACAAGAGGTGTCCTATGTCCACTGGTCACTCTCCCATTGGGATCCTCTTTCAGCCTGTCCTTGAGGACCTGTTTGTTCATCTGTACTAGTTTCTAATGACACAGGTGACATTTCAGCACACAGTCCTTGCAAAACACTCCAGCTTTCCCAGTGAAGCTGAGGGGCCTTTGAGCACCATCCATGGGGATGTGAGGTCCATGCTGGGTGACCATGCTGTTCCCCCACCCTGTAAGGGGCCCAGAAC
>CAUYRH010159924.1:0-37000 GCA_963574655.1 Perodicticus potto
GCCTGTAGTCCCAGCTACTTGGGAGGCAGAGGCAGGAGACTCGCTTGAGCCCAAGAATTGGAGGTTGCTGTGAGCTGTGATGCCATGGCACTCTATCCAGGGTGACAGCTTGAGGCTCTGTCTCAAAAAAAAAAAAAAAAAGAAGATAATTACTATCGTGTCACAGTCCAAGCGATCAAGATACAACTTTCAGAGGTGGTCAATACATACAGATCAGTCTTCCATTGTGTAGATGTGGTGCTTGTCTGGTCTATGAAAATTAGATCAACTTAAGGAGGTTGTCCATGTTAAGGAGGTGGTTAAACATTGAGTTTCTACTGTATGTTTATCAAATTTATTGATCTTTTAAGATAACCACTTTTTGGTTATATTGATTTTTTCCTATGTATCTTCTATTAATTTTATTGGTTTTTTCTTTTGTTTTTATTATTTCTTTATGCTAATTGCTTTGTGTTAATTTGATTTTTCCTGGTTTCTCAAGGTGGAACCTCAGATTGTTGATTTGAGAAGAACTTTCTTGTCAGTTCTCACTCAGCACTACCATGTAGATGGAAGAGTTTTTTTGAAGAAAATACGACAAAATACAGCTAACAGAAAGGAACAATTATAGATTTTATAGCAAACATACATATTCAAACTCCAAAGCTTAAATTAAATACCAGGTGCACATAGAGGACAGTGGTCAACTATGATTAGATGAGACATGGGCAGGACAAATTTACTATCTTATCATGACCAAGTTTCAACTCCGTTGAATATTAATTTATACCGGAGTACTTCCATATTCCACATAAGATTTGAGAAGGGGCTTAGAGTATTAAGCTAAGGAAACCAAGGTTTAGAAATAGAAAAGAATAGAAGAATTGTAGTGTGTTGCAACTGGGAAGAATAGTTAGGTTTTTTAGTTCAGCTTTTTTATTCTAGTAATGGGAAAAAATAAGGGCAAGAAAATTTAACTAACTTGGCCATCATTATCAAAATAACAAGGACATATCTGGGCCAATAACCTATGTTGTTGCTCTAAAGGCAAGAAACAGGTCTCTTTTTTCTTATTCTCCACAGTGAAAAACATAGTGCTATATATTATGTTAGAAATAATGAGAAATTTAAAGTTAAAAAAGAAGAAAACTAGAGAGAGGGAAAGGGAGATAGGGAATTTATCTGGTTTCTATTTTTTTTTTTCTTTTTTGCAGTTTTTGGCCGGGGCTGGGTTTGAACCCGCCACCTCTGGCATATGGATCCAGTGCCCTACTCCTTTGAGCCACAGGCACCACCCTTATCTGGTTTCTTAAAGGAACAGCTTTCCTAGTTCTGTTTGTGGTAAACCAGTAAAAAACAGTATCGGAAAAAAATTGCTTAGTCCTTACTGCAATTATTTCTTAGGTGGTGGAGAGCCCTACAACCCTACCTTTGTTCTCTGTTTTTCCCCTATCAGTCTTGGATAGGTTTTATTCCACCTGGAATGGTATTTATTGAATGTGGGACTGAGTGATTCCAAGACTTCTTATGTTCCTTCTAGCTACACTGGTTGGTAGATAATTAAATAGTAAATAAAAAAATCTTTTTGAAATGTTCAGAATAAACTTTGCATATTAAAAAGTAAAATATTCCTTCTGAACATTATCAGATGCATTGTGAATAACTCTAAGGCATCTCTTAGAAATCCCTAAGTGTTAAACATTTATTGTTAGTATGTGCTCTAAAACTGAGCCAAAAGGGAAATTTTTCCAACTTGTTCTCATTATGGCACCATGTCAGATGAAAAAATTATATATGCTGCTATTTAATGAGAAAACATTATTAGTATTTTAAAGAAAACTTATACTTTTTTATTTTCCTGAGATCTCTGCAAAACAACCTACTTAGTAATAAAAAATAAAGACGCAAACACAAGCATGCATGCACACACCCCGCCACCACCAAAAACAAAATCAGCTTCCTGTATAGTAAATCAATGATTTAGCTGGGCCCAGAGAATATCCACTAATATTTTCTGTCTTCTGCCTTTCTTACCTAAGAATTTTACTTCCTTGAGAAACTCTCATAATTTCCAAGACTCTAAAAACCTTAAAAAGATAATTGGAGGGAGGGTAATTGGTGGGACCACACCTACGGTGCATCTTAGAAGGGTACAGGTGAAACTCACTAAATGCAGAATATGAATGTCTGAATACAATAACTAAGAAAATACCATGAAGGCTATGTTAACCAGTTCAATGAAAATATTTCAAATCGTATGTAAAACCAGCACACTGGTACCCCATGATTGCACTAATATACACAGCTATGATTTAATTTAAAAAAAGAAAAGAAAAGAAAAAAAAACCTTAAAAAGAGAAAACTTCTTTTTATAACTTTTTACCTTCCTAGTTTGAGTCTTGATCAAAGTGTAACATTCCGTCATTAATAGATAATTCCACTCATCTAAAAGATTAACCTTGAATAAGTTGTATGTGCTTTAAGGATGGGCAACACATTGACTTTTATTGATCATTAACATGTTTATATAAATAGAATTAATCAGCTTTCCTTCCTGTATTATTAATACAATTTTAGGATAATGCTCTTCAGAGCCAAGAAGATACTGAGGTAAATTTTGATAGGAGGAAATATGAAAAACTATGATTTAGAGTTATACTTGGAAGGGCCAAGCCTGTTTCAAAAGAATGATGGGTAGCCAGAGCACATGTAATGGCACTGGGCATCTTACTGGGTGAGAAATGAGAGGTAAATGGGAATCATGAAGAAGAAGGCACTGGCCACAAATTTTGTTTTTTAACACAGTTTTGCATAAGACTAACTCTGAAAATTAACTTTTCAATTGAAGTATTCTTGAAATAGGGTAGAAATGTGTAATGCGAAATATGTAGAAATGACTTTCTTGCCATTACTTTTAGTTTGTGTCACAAGGTTTGCATCTTTTAAAATCACAATACATTACTTAACTACATGGAAATTAATGCAGAGACCCTAAAACCAGTAGAGGGATGAATCAGAATTATTGTGACCTTCTGCACATACCCCAAATGATACTGTACTGTTTCAAGGGCAGAACAAAAGAATTTATAAGAGCATTTCTAACTACTTCCCTTTGAACTTAACACCTTTGGTCGTCACACTGGGTTGAGGCTATAATTCTTTTCCATAGCGTATTATTCCCCATATAAATTCTTTTACACCAAGCTTTCTCAAAGAGCCGTCTAGAAGCATTATTTTACCTTCACTCTTCATTGACTTCTGTCGTCCATTGAGATATGCTTTGGTTTAGGGATTTTTTGTTTAGTTTAGTTTTTGCCTCCACAATTCTACTGAAGCTGCACTCACCAAGGAAGGCCCTTCAAACTTGCACACCCAATAAATACCGATAGTCCCTCACTGGACCTTCTGCGACTGGGGCTATTGGCCAGCCAGGTGATGGTGCGTAGGAAGGCATTCTCTCAAGTTCTGGTTCAGCCTCTATCTCAGGCACACATGTTAGGTTGGGACCTTCTCAGGTTCTGCTCCTCCTCCAGTTTCTGGGATGATTTGTGTCCAGGATATTTTCCTGGCTTTACCACAGACGTAGGGTTTTTTGGTTTTTGTTTTCTATTTCTTTTTTCTTCTTTTCATAGGTTTTCACATGCATCTTCATGGTGCCTCGTACTCTTAGTGCCTTAAAAAACGTTTTTGTGTAGTTAGAGAAGAACAGACAAAAGAGTCAGGCAGGCTTTAGGCTACTATCATGGCAGCTCCAGATCCTTTTCCCTAGATCTCCACAATGAAGCCCTCTTCCAGTTTCTCTCCCTGTTCTTAATCTTTCTTTGAGTACCTAATGTGAAGTTCATGGAGAATAAAAGAGCCTACCAGTGACGTTGCCTTTTCCTGTGGTTATGGCTCTTAGGGGTTCCAGACTCCCACAATAGCCCACACTCAGCATTTAGCATTTTGTTAAAGCTCTTAGCTTAATTTTTCTTGTCAGCTTGTATAGCCCCTCGTATGTTCTCTAGGTAAGTAAGTCTTGCATCCTGTCTTTTTTTTTTTTTTTGGAAGCATTTATCTTTTCTTAATCTTTAGAGTACATCATTACTCTGTGGCCTCAGCTCTCAGATACGTGTAAACAAAAAAATTAATTGGCCTTTTTCTTGCTATGTATTAATAAATAATAGCTTTTTATTGCTTCTTATTTTTGTTAGTTGGCATAACTGTCTTTGAGTTTTCTACACTTAAGATGGAAGCCAAAAATCTTACCTTCATTTCTGAAAGACATTTTTGATGGGTATAGAATTCTAGGTTGACAGGATTTTGATCCTTTAGACCTTAAAATTCCTGGTCAATTGCCTCAATGCTTGTATAGTTTCCGGTGTAAATTCTGCAGTCATTCCTTCATTCTTCTGTAAATAATATGTCTCTCCTAACCCTAGGTGCTTACAAGGTGTTTTTCTTTATCAATGTTTCTCTGAAGTTTGATTACGATATACAGGTGTCCATAAAGTTTGTTGTGCAATTTACTGTGTTAAACTATTTTAAATTACACGCAAACTGTATGTGCACCTCATATTTTGGTGTAGTTTTCATCTTTATTTTGCTTGAAATTTGTTGAATTTTGGATCTGCAAGTTTTTAATTTCCATCAAATTTTGAAAATATTCTATGATTATTTTTTCACTTTTTTTCTGTCCTCTTTGCTTTTTCTTCTGAGGTTTTAATTACCTTATATTAATCACTTGGCTCAAGAGGTCTCTGTTGTTCTTTTTTTAATTTCCTGTTCATTTTTTTAGTGGTATTTTTCTCTGAGCCTTATTTTGGAGTTTCTATTCCCATGTCTTGGAATTCACTAATCATTTCCTATGCAGTGTCTAATCTACTCTTAATTACAGTCACTGAATTTTAAACTTCATATTACTGTGTTTTTCATTCTAGAAGCTTTTCATACATCCCATTACTATTCTTATCATGTTCATGATTTCATCTGCTTTTTTAAACATATGGAGTATAATTGTGATAGTGGATTTAATGCTATTTGATAGTGTTAAATTGTATCTGATGATTCTCTCAATCTGCCATTTCTGTGCCTATTTATATTGCTTAATTTATCTCTTGGTTTTGAGTTCTATTTCCTTGCTTCTTTGCATGGAGAGTGTTTTATTTTTTGGATACTAGGCATTGCAAATTTTTTAATTTATATTTCCTTAAATATTTTGGGGCTTTGTTCTAGGACACAATGAGGTTACTTGGAATCAGTTTGTATCTTTTAAGCATATTTTTAAGCTCTTATAGGACATGTTCAGGACCTCACTATTAAGGAAGTATCCTTGCAGACTCTACATGATTTCTCTTATTTGTGGAAATATTTCCACTCTGGTTGATCAAAACACAGATTCTTCTCAATTTTATTATTAACTCCAGGAATTATTGTACTTATCCATTTTCTTTCTTATATTTCTTTCCTTTCTGGTAATTTTCTCCCATCATGTATGTGTAGGTCAGTTCTTAGTCAAACCCTCTGATGATCTCTTAGCTATCTCTATGCAGCTTCTCTGAATCATAGGATTTTCTTTTCACCATAAATTCTAGACATCTTGGCCTTCCTAGACTCCCAACACTGTCTCCAGTATTTAGCCAAGTCTCTGATCTTTGACGGGCTTCCCCTTGAACTAAAGTCTGGAAAGTTTCTGGGAGAAATTACTGTGCGCAACTGTAGGTCACATCTCACTTTCTTCTTTTTTCCAGGGATTACTGTTTTGGATTGCTTGTTGGCAATGTATGAAAATTGTGTTTCATGCATTTTTGTCTACATGTGTAGTTGCTTAAGTTGGGAGGAAAAATTTCAATCTTGTTAGTATATCATGGCTTCCCAGAGTCTGATCCATGTTATACTGTAATTCAGAAACTTGATTTAATTCAAACATCTGTCCTCTGTACTGCAGTTTCTGAGATGCTGGAGGCTGTTGGAGGAAATCACATAAATGTGAGCAATGGTGACACTATATTTTTGCAGTCCTCAATTTCAGCTGCCTTCCTAGCACCATTTCCCATTGCAGCTATTCCAAATGCTTGCCAACCTCTTCAAGGCCCCAGTTCCAACATCTAGAATCTTTATGTAAGCAAATTAACCTTTTTATAAGCTCCGGAGGTGATTAGGGACATCTTAGTGGAATTTCCTCAAATCTCCTACTCCTGTTAATATGTCTAAAACACATCTCTTTACAAATTCTTCCTCTATACTCATTACATATTTTCTTTCTTCTTTTCTGTGATCTTACTTCCTTTCTTTATTATTTATCTCTTTTCATATAATATTTTTCTTGTTATTGGATCTTTGTTGTTTAGTTTGATAATACAGTTGTTGTAAATGATTAAAACTTTATGGAAGAATGAAAGCCAGTCCCTGCACATATAGAAATTTATAATTTACATTAAAAGTCAGCTATTGCTAATTTTTTCTGCTTTTTTGAAGTTCTCTTTCAAAGGACAGCCTCCATAACCTCATAAATGTGGCTGATAGAGAGGCCCCTATGCAGATCACTGTTGTTCTTAAATGCCTAGTTCCTCTGTACTAATATCAGTCAAGGGTTCCCCTTTACTCAAAATTCCCCAGTGACTTCTCTTTTGCAGAGTTAAAGCCAAATTTCTAGAAATGACCTACAACACCTATGTGATCTTGGCCCTTCACTGTCTCTTATCTCTAATTACTATGCCCTTCCAGTCTTCCTTTCTTTATCTTATCCTTGCCTCACTTGCCTTATTCTTATCTTTTTATGTCCCTTGAACCTGTAGGGGCCAAAGGAAAGCTTCCTTCCCTCTGAAGGTTTGCTAAAAAAGAACAGACAATAGACAGATTACTAAGAGAAAATGTATACAGGTTTACTTAATAAGCATGGGAATATCACCTAAGAATAATTACTTCATAACCCCCAAAGTCTAGATGCTTACTTGTATCTACCTTCTTTCATAGGGGAAGGGGAGATAGCAAAAGAATGAATAATTTTCAGGGAAAAAAATGAGTCCAAAGAACAGTGGCTTGGGACAAAATTCCTCTGAGTTCTGGGGAAGGCAACAGGAAGATGAAGGGCAGAATGTTACTGAGAATAAACATTGTCTAAACGTTGTCCTATTATGCAGATAAAGCCTCCCCGATAATCTCCTGGAGCTGCTCTCAAAAGGACAGGTGGAAAGTCTGTTTGAACATGGTGAAGACTCCTGGTCTCTTCTCCTCTTCGTAGTTAGTATTTCATGGTTATTTGATGAGATTTCTAGGGAGGGAGTCTTAAGACAATTTCATTTACTTTTATTTTTTTAAATTGTTGGGGATTCATTGAAGGTACAAAGATCCAGGTTTCACTAATTGCATCTCTCAAGCAAAGTTCCTCTTATAAATGTGTTGGAAAGAAGTTTTTTTAGTCAGATAAGAAGAATCCAGGATGATTTTCTATAATCAAAGACACAGGGAGACTGAGGAAGGTCAGAGGGACTTTGAGTCTGCTTCTTTATTTCAGCATATCAAAGTGCTATATTTTGGGGTACTGTTTCTGAGTCCCAACATATAAAAAACACATTCAGGGCAGCGCCTGTGGCTCAAAGGGGTAGGGCGCTGACCCCATATGCCGGAGGTGGTGGGTTCAAGACCAGCCCCGGCCAAAAATTGCAAAAAAAAAAACACATTCAGTACATTTATTCGGCTTTTCTGGTCTTCAGTCTGAAGTTCTCTTTCCCAAAAATCCACATGAGTTGTTCTCTCACGTCCTTCAGGCAACTCCCCAAAATTCACCTTATCAGACTTTCCTTCTTTTCTGCGCTGGCGCTCCCTGGCAATATTTCAATTTATAGCCCTGAACGTCACCTTATTTTAAGTTTATACATTTATTGATTAGTTCTTCCCACTAAACTATAAGCTCCATAAAGGCAAGAATGTTCACATTTTTGGTTCACTGTGACATAGCAAATGTCTTGAATAGTGCTTCCCGAGCAGTAAGCACTCAAAAGATATTTGTTGAATAAATGCTTTGTGTCTCTTTTCAGTTTATATTTTTGTCGTTACCCAGAGCACAAACATTTGTGTGGTGAATTCTGGAGTTATTTCATGGTTGGCTAAAAGCTCTAATGGAAAAAATTCTCCTCTACAAATCCCACGATTCTTGTTTTCAGCCCTAGTCATGATTGTATATTATTCACTATTTTCTTGAAGTAGTTGTATTTCAGGAGCTTTCACTGTCTACATCTCATTAAATCTAAGCAACTTCAGATCTGAGGAAGCAGAAGTCGATTACTTCCTTTCCTTCTTGTATAATTGGTGATTTAAGATAGAACCAACTGCGTTTACCAGGAAATAATAACTTTAACGGAATTACAAAAAGCTTGTTATTTGTCTAAGAGAAACACTTAGGTAACCCTTAAAAATAGAAGATTTCTTCCAATTCAAAAAAAAAAAAAAAACTGTATTGTCTGCTACATACAGAGGATGCCAAAAAAAAGTACACAGATTTTAAGAGACGTTATCCATGCACAACTTTTTGAAGTTAAATTGATCATATTGTTATTGGTCAAGTACATCTAGACATGCTACAAACATTCATTTTATCTGCATTGCATACACTTTGGGGAAATGATTGATTTTACTTCCAACAAGATCTCTTAAATTATGTATAATTTTTTGGCATCCCCAGTATATATGTAAATTTTTAATTTACATAAGCAGAATTATAATTTACTTACCATTCTATACTCAACCTTCTTTCTTTTCTTAATATCTATCATTAAAATTTTTCCATGTCGTTATATATAGAGTTGATTTAGTCTGTTTCATGTCTGCATAGCTGTCATTTTATTTTTAAATTCTCCCATTGATTTCCCCTTATGAGTCTTTTAACATCATTGTAATAAACATACTTACACCTTTGTACATACACCTTTAAATAGTTATTTCCTAAAGAATATATTAAAAGTAGAAACTCTCAACCAAACTGTGCGAACATTTAAAATTTAATTTTATTGCCAAATTATCTTCATAAAACTGTTAACTTATACCCACATCAATCATGCAAATGATGAAGTTTTCCATATCCTCACCACTTCTGGACCTTACTGACTTTTAAAATTTTGATAATAGTGAAGGCTATTTTATTTTGCATTTCATTGTATTATTTTTTCATTTCTTTGATTAATAACAAAATTGAACATATTTCTTATTTATATTACCCATTTGTATTTCTTCTTCCATGAATTTCACCTTCATTAGAAATCACAGGATTTTTGAATAAAATGATTTACTTTTCAGTATGTGGCCAAATTTTGGAAATATTTTATGGATACAAAATCAAGTCAGTTATTTAGATCATCTGTATGCTTATTGATTGATTATTTGATCAGACAAATTCTGGAATAGTTTTCAAAAGTGTTCCATTAACACCACGGCTTTATTTAATCCTCATCATATTCCTGACAGTTTTTCTGTGTGTACTACAATGCAAGGTTATTTGATATACAATACAAGTTAAAACTTCTGTGTACTTTTGATAAATTTTAATTCCTTGGCTGGTCAGTTTCTACCATAACTTTGTCATTAAGCACATTTGTTCCAAAATGTGATATATCTTACAATTTATTTTCAGAAGTTAAAGTAATTTTCTTTAGGTAAGTTAAAGTAATTTTCTTTAAGTATTTCAGAAGTTAAAGTAATTTTCTTTTGGCCCCGTTTCTTCTGTTATTATGGAGGGATTACCTGCGAAGTGTGCTTTCTTCTTTCCTGGTTTCTCTGTTCTCTATTTTTAAATGCTTATTCTTAACTAGCTCTTCCCAGTAGTCCTATAATCCTGCTAAAGTTAATTTTAATCAAATAACAAAAGGTAATAATACAAGCAAACTAACAACTTCCTTCTCCAATTCCTTATTTAAACTTGAAGACTCTTCCAAATTCTCACATTATGATTTTATCTTTGCATTCTCAAGTTATACAAATGGTAATATTTAAATCCACAGATCCCTCATACTTACTTTTCCCTATCCCCTTTTAAAATCTGGATTCCTTCCTCACCTCACTATAAAACCTGATAAAAGAAATGCTACCACTATACCAAAACTGCCACACCCAAATAGTTCTTCTCAGGCCTTATATTACTTGGTATTTTCTGCATCTAGCTTTATTTCAATCTCTTGGGGAAATACTTTTATCCTTTGAGTTTTACAACATATTTCTTGGACTCCTTTGCCATTTGTGTCTCCTTGGTATGCCCTTTACACACCCAACGTCATCTGTATTCATGGCTGCATTGGCCCATACGCTACTCATTTTGAGATCTGTAGCTCTGATGTAAATTTCTCTCCTGAACTTCAAACACACCACAACTTTAGAGAGTCTGTGTAGATAGCACAAGAGAAGCTGAGAGGACCCAAGTAAAACTGTACTCATTGTCTTTTCTTCAGTGAACTTGATCCAAATTTCTAAATGGTACTGAGAGCCTTTTCTATATCTGTTGGATTGTAGGTTGGCTCCCTTCTACTACACCAGTGATAAAATGAGAGCCCGAGGGATGTAAGGCTCCATAGTCTCTTAGACCCTTAAAGGGGGTCCTAGCTCCAGGTTGGAACTCACCTCTTGGATATCTTTTCCTTATGATGAATGTGGAAGTGGGGGGAAAAAAGTGAAAAACTAATGTCTTGGGGAGTAAATCAACTCCTTGAGGGGAGGGAATGAGAGGTATTCACCTTTTAAAACTGCCATAGTACCTGAAACATATTATGTAGTCAGTACATGCTTATGAAATTAAACTGAACCCACTCTTGGTTGAAACTCACTTATGGTTTGAGACTTGGTACAATGGCAGGAGAAAAAAAGTAACATTTGTCCATGGATAATCCTTACTCTAAATCATAGAAAACTAAAAATGTTCTACAAAATTGAAAATTTTTATGCTAAATTTGGGTGACTGTAGGACAAAAATGTTGAAATCAAAAAATATAGTCATAATTTCCATTAATGTATGTAATTTTACTTTGTCAAAGAATCAAATTTATTGGCTCATTTAACGTGTAGATATGTCAACTTTATTATTTGGCATGCAAAAATATGTCATGTTTTTTGACCTTAGTGTTTCTGCTTCCTCTTTAAACACTGTTGATTCTTTTATTGAATGCCCTAAAAGGTTCTGCCAGTTTTAAACCCAGGAGGCTGGTACCCCATCTGTTTAACTGGAAACCATCTAATCCAAACAGACACTTCTCTTCTTAGGAGGTATTTCCAATGCTCTGTGAAACCAAAACTTTCCATTCTGTGCTGCACATACATCTCTCAATCTGACAACGTGTTGAACACATTGGGGCAAATGCCCAGATGCCCCTGACACCATGGAGGTTGGCTAATACTGGCCCATCTTTGATAATAGATTTCTGAGCTAGTCACCCACAAAAAGGAGACTGCCTAGAAATCTAATTGCGTGCAAATCCATAACATCACTCTCATCCTGCTGTGAAGCTAGAGAGCTTAGATCAGACACAATCTAGCCTATAGTATGAGAATAACCCAGACTTGTCCCAGAACCCTAAGTTCTTCAAGGTGGCATCCATAATGAACAAACTTGCAGATAAATGTAGAACTGGGTTGATTTATCAGGAATTTAGTTTCATTGGATATTCTTGTTGCTATGTGAAACTTCCTAGGAAACTTCTACTTTAAGATTAAGGGTCCTAACTTATCCACCAATATTTAACGGACTATCAAAACTTATCTTCTCTTCCTTGAGATTGATTATTGCATTGAAAACATTTGTGTCTTATTCTTTTAGTAGATTATCTCTGTTACCTGATATTGCTTGTTTGCATTGTAAACTGCCTATTCTGTATGGTCAAAAACAGACTTTAGAATTTGCTATTTAATTCCTTGATTTGTGATTTGTGACTGGACTGGAGGGAAATGAGGACAGCAGTTAGTCATTACTAGTTTCACAAATGTAATGCTTTTTTTTTTAAATTAAATCATAGCTGTGTACATTAGTGCAATCATGGGGTACAGTGTGCGGGCTTCATATACAATCTGAAATATTTTGATCCAACCATTCAACATAACCTTCATGGGATTTTCTCGTTTATTATTTGTGTTTGTGCATTAGTAGGTTTCACCTGTCCCTTCTGAGATGTACCATAAGTGTGATCCCACCATTAAGTAATGCTTTTCATTGCTGTTGGAGCTTGCTTGCTTCTTGTCTATTCTTATTGCTCCCCAGCATTACATTACTCCTTTCCTCTGTCAAAGTATAACTGGTTTGTATAAATGAAGCAAGAGCCTCTTTTTTATTTCAGATTAATATTAGGATACAAATATTAGGTTACATGGCTTGCATTTGTTAGGTAAAGTCCAAATTGTAGTTGAGCCCTTCACCCAGGGGGTATGCTGTACACCCTTACACTGTGTACATTGTGCACATTGGGTGAGAGTTTACCAATCCCCTTTACTCCTTCCCACCTCCGCCTTTTCTCCTCTCCTTCTTGAATTTAATTGTGTTTTTCTGTCTTGTGTGTACTGGTTCATCTACTGGTTTCATATAAGTATTGATTACATTGGATTCTTGCTTTTCCATTCTAGTGATACTTCACTAAGGAGAATGTTCTTCAATTCCATCCAGGTTAATACAAAAGATGTAAAGTCTCCATCTTTTTATGTCTGAATGGTATTTCATGTAGTTCATTTATCACAGTTTATTAATCCATTCATGGGTTGATGGGCACTTGGGTTGCTTGAACATCATGATGATTGTGAATTGAGCTGCATAAACATTCTAGTGCAAATGTCCTCATAGTAAAATGATTTTTTTCTTCTTGATAGATGCCTTGTGATGGGATTGTGGGATCAAAATGAAGGTCTACTTTTAGCTCTTTGAGGATTCTCCATACTTCTTTCCAAAGAAGTATTAGTTTGCAATCCCTTAACAGTGTAAAAGCATTTCCTTCTCACTACATCCATGCCAGCATCTGCAGCTTTGAGACTTTGTGACATGGGTTAATCTCACTGGATTTGGTGATATCTCAAGGAGGTTTCAATTTACATTGATCTCATGTTTAGGGATGGAAACAAGAGCATCTAAAAATAATCTAGAATCTTTTCTCTCCTATTTTTCTTAATATATATTGTATCCTTTCTATTCTTACATAGTTTTCATCTTTGATATATTAATGCTTGTCTCAGCCAATTCCTCATTGATTGTTTTTCCTAGATAATGTCACTTTAAAAATATTTTATAAATGACTTTTTTTCCTTTTGTTTGTTTCTTTTCTTTTTATTTTTTCTTTTGAGACAGGTTCTCACTCTATTGCCTGAGCTACAGTGCAGTAGACTTATCACAGTTCACTGTAACCTCAAGATCCTGGGCTTAAGCAATTCTCTTGCCTCAGCTTCCCTAAGTGCTAGGATTACAGGCATGAGCCACTCTGCCTGAACAGAAATGCCTTGATTTTACTCCTCAAGTTATTTTCTGTAACATATTTATTATTTCTATATGGTTTTCATGTTTTTGACCAATGAATAGTACATATAAAAATTTCCTTGGGACAAAGTTGGTAAGTTTTCAAAAGTCAAAAAAAACTTATATTAATATTCTGTTAAGATTTATGGTATTCCAGTCAAGCTTTTGTGACCTGAATGTCACATTAGCTTAAGTAACTTTCTTTACCATTAAGAATTCTCAAATTTGCAGAAGAGTTCAGGAGGATACTTAAATATTATGGTGAAACACAGAAGCAGATTCATCAAGACATAGTGCTTGAGTATTTCTAAATACAGGCCTAACAGGTGGAGAAAACAGAGTAATTTACGTAGACTTGTCTCCACCCTGTCCCACAAACATGCTGTGCTGCCACAAGTTTGCTATCCTATCAGGTAGTCTCTCTAACAGTGCACTGTGTCCAGCAAGGATTATGCCTAAAATCTAAACTGCTTCAAACAAATTGTCTTTTAGTTTTGTTCAACCTTAGCGGCCCCACCAATCTTAAAAATATAGCTCTTTACCAAGTCTAATAGCTTTTATGCATAATGAGATTTAATTGTATTAGGTGGCAAGTTACAAGATTGTAAGGAAGAATTAAGCATGAAGATACTAGCAGTCTATCTCCCCACCTCCCAGCCCCATACCCCAGCATACCTACACATGCAGTCAATAAAAATCAAGGTATTTCCAAATATCTGACTTATTCATTTATTTATTCACCATTATTACCTAGGGACCACCTTTATGTGCCAGCACTGCTTATGTATTAGACATACAGTGATAAATATAAATGAGATGAGAGGCATTGTCTGTGCACAGATATTACCTCAAATTTTAAAAAAGTTCACCAGCATGATTTGTCATGTTTCATCTTATCCATTCTTAGATGAGAAAATGAAAATGATCAGCATGAGGATAAGAATCTTAACTGGAAAGCAAACCCAAATTTATACTAATACTTAATATAATTGAATATTAAAAATAAGTATAAGAAAGAATATAGCATAGCTCTTGACATATAGAATGCAGCCAAGAAATATCTATTTTCTATTACATTATTGCTATTAATATAAAACTCTATTTTTTAAATCAGAATGTTTATAAATTATATTTTGTTATTCATTAATTAAAAAATTAATCTTCACTCTTGCTAAGATATTTAAAAATCTTAATTATAGGAAAGAGAATTAAGGCTTACTGAATTTAATGCCTACTTATTCTACTAAAATAGTCTTATGTGGGTGTATGAATGTTGAAAGTTTTGGAGCTGCATAACATAGTTTAAAGCAGCTGACATCTTGAAAAACTCTATATCAGAGGTTTGGATGGAATTTTAATTCACGAGAAAAGATGCATAGATAAATATTCTAGTCTGTGACCCGAAACCCCACATCTTCCTTAAATTGCTCTTTTCTGTATTTAAAAAATTTTCATCATAAAAGAAAATTGTCTTATCACCAATGCAGTC
The DNA here is from genome assembly GCA_963574655.1 of Perodicticus potto. Lineage (NCBI taxonomy): Eukaryota > Metazoa > Chordata > Mammalia > Primates > Lorisidae > Perodicticus > Perodicticus potto. The sequence continues at coordinate 14,919 of CAUYRH010159924.1, forward strand.
CTCTGAACCCTTTTCTATGCTTTCACAGAATCTGTTATTATTTTTAAGGCATTTCTTACATTAAAAAAATTATACATTGGTATGATTATTAAATTAAGGTTGACGATTTGATTTCCCCATCAGACTATAGACTCAGGGCAGGAAGTAGGACTATATTTTAATCCCTGTTGATTGACAAGTCTAGCACAATTAACAACATCTAGTAGTTCTTCTATTGACATTTTTCAAATGGTGGAAATTTGCATTTTATTTGCCCCATGCATTAGACACTGATGACAAATATTAATAGCTAATCCTTAAAACCAGGTGCCTTTCAGCCTTTCAATTGTTGAAGGAACTAGTGGGAAATCTAACACACACACACACAGCAGGCGGTGCCAAAAATACGTATACACATTTTAAGAAAGAAAAAAAATGTATTAAAATTGTAATCCTCAAGTCACGTTTGACTTATGCAGCTACAAGAAGTGCTCCAGGTGACTTGCATTCATCTTTTGTCATCAGTATATATTGAGTATAACAATTTTCATAGTTTTCCCCTTGCCCAAATCGTGGATACATTTTTTTGGTACCCTCTGTGTATGTATTTTAGAGACAGAATCTCTCTACTTGCCCAGGCTGGACTTGAACTTCTGTTCTAAAATGATCCTTATGCTTCAGTCTCCCCAGTAGCTGGGACCTCAGGAATGTGCCACCCATTCTGGCTACAATTTTCCTTTACCAACTTGTATTCAGTTCAATCATCAGCCATTAAATCATTCATTTAACAGTATTTCTTAAGCACCTGCTGTGTTCCAGGCCCTGTTGTAGGAGCTGGGGCGAATCAGTAAACAGAAGAGAGTGCGGCTGCCATATTTGTGGACAGATGGCTTTAAGCACCAAGAAACAGCAAGACTTTATTGTAGCATCTAAGTATCTTGCAGTTGTTTTAGTTTTAATAAGGCTCCTTGCCCAAAATAAATATTGACTTCTTCCTAACCATTCACACATGACACTGCCACTCCGACCAGGCCCTTCCCACAGCTTCCAGGGCGCTAAGGAAGACCCCGCCAACAGAACAAGCTTCCTGGCTTCATGTGCTGGCTCGGGACTTGTGCTTTGCAGAACAACCCAACAGGGTATGTGTTTTCCCCCCAGTGCTCCTTCAGACTTGGTTTCTGTTTTTGTTTACTCTGTGGTACCTTCACTCTGTACCTCAGGCTACTGGCAGGAATAAGCATCACTTAAAAAGTAATTTAGGAAATAAGTGTATTTCCCCTAGGGTGCAAATAAAAGGAAAAGTTGTGGTAAACAGCTAATGTAAGCAAAAGGTGCCTTGGGGGAACCCTAAGAGTCACTTCTTTCAAACCAGCAATAACTTCTGGTGCTATTGGTCCTGAGGCAGCAGCCGTCAACATTGTTTAAAAAAGCTCCCTTATGGCGTTCTCATTAATTAACTGCACTGTTTGTTGATTCTAGATTGATTCAGTTTGTTCTCTCGAGAGTGTTTGTGGAAACTCAGTAATGCCTTGATGCAGAATTTCATCTTCAGGCCCTACATTCCCAGGGTGGTGCTTTACTGGGACATATAGAAGATGAAGTGAAAAAGAGAATTTGTTAGATAAAAAATGATAATCAAAATATTTTAAATTCAGATGTAATTTTTGAAGATTTTCCCCACAGAGCTAAAAAATTACCTGAAGCAAGGTTTGACTGACAGGCAGGCTTAACAAACACAACAAGACAAATGGCATGCAAAACAGATAGGGAAGTATTTGTTGCTAATTACTTGAGAAAGCATTTTAATTAAGTTGTTTGCCAATTAATGCCTCATTTTTAACATTCTATAAATATTTAAATATGTTTCATAAACTGTCCTTCTTATGGAAACATTTGCAAATATTATTATGAAGTTTCTTTGGGAATCTCACAGGGAAAAATTATACAGTTTAGAAGATTCTATTTGCCGTTTTCATAAATAAACAAGTAAAGTATTGTATTCATTTTACTATGGTAGCTATTGTGCTTTAAAATGTTCTATCTGCATAAACTCTTCTTCCATGTTACCCCATGAAGAGCGGATAAATATAAGCCACATATTGTTTTGGTATTGTCATTAAAAATTGAAAATAACATGGGATCTACAGAATAGTATATTTAAGTCTAATCTTTTAGTTTAAAATGCAGGAAAATGACTTCGGATAATTTCTTAAAAGTCACCAAATAGCCGTTGTTACCATTTGAATTGTCTTCAACCTCAAACCTCCAAAATGTTACCTACGTAACTAAAATAAATAACAATACGTAATAAACATAAGCAAAGCAAAGTTTTTATTGTTAACAAATTTAGGCTCAAGGCCCACACTCTCTTGTTTTACTTGTGTTTCTTTTCTTTTCTTTTGTTTATCTTAGCTATGACGAACTCAATCAAAAATATCTCAGGCATTTAGCCTCTTTCTGTTCCTGTTTATTCTTTCATTGGCACAAGCAGGCCTATACTCAAAGCATGGCTATTTTAAATGATTTTCATGGAACTAAGGGATAAGAATAGCTTTTAGTTAAAATTAAGCCAGAGGACACTCACTGCTTCATCAGCGCACAGCATTTTCTTATGTAACTAATAGACTGACCATGCAAATGGCCGAGAGGAAAGGCCTGATCTACCTGGGATGGGATCATTTCCTAGGTGCTCTACTCTGTAACGTGTTAAACAGCGGCAAAGGAAGGGTCCCCCTGCTCTGGTGTCATTTATTCAATGGAAATCAGAGGGGAGGGGAGAGAGTTTTTCTAATAATGAAATGTTTGATCCTTGGGGGTCCATGGGAATAAGTAGGGCTGGTTGAGGGAGGTGAGTGGGAGGAGTTATGGAACATCCATGAGGAAATCTGCATTTGTTCAAGCATGCGGGGACAGTAGCCTACGTCTATCCCATTTCACATAAAGTGGCTCCAGGCCACTTGTACTCCACTTAGAGATCACTGTCCCAGCATGAGGAAAGCTAAATTGTACTTTTCCCAAATGGTAGAGTTGAATGGTAATAAGAAAAAGACTGAGATACTATAGGAACTGAGCTATGCAAATTGTAGTAACTTGGTTCAGGTAGTTCTGTGGTCACATAAGTTTTTTTCGGTTGCTATCTACATGACAAAAGGAAAGATAATTGTGAACACAGTCTCAATGACAAGGTTATAATTTCTAAGTATTAATTAAAATGTACCACCTATAACTTTTCGAGTGAGGTGGGGAATTCCATGGGGTTATGGTAGACCGGGATACTTTGCCACTGATTCAGTGCTCTCAGAATTTCTCTTTGTTTTGTTGGTGGTGGTCTTTGGAGATACATGAGTAGTCATTCTCTCCTTATACTTTCAGTTTGTGTAGTATTTTAATGTTAAATATTTCATTTATGTTGGGCTTATAGCTTAACTAGAGTTTAATTAGAAATTATATTTCAAATTGTCTTGAAACTATAGAAATGGAAGACGAGAAGGAAAGAAGAAGAAAACACTCATGTGAGGGTTAATGTTATGTGTCAACTTAACTGGGCCAGGAGATGCCCAGGTATTTAGATAAACACCATGTCTGGGTGTGTCTGTGAGGGTGGTTCTGAAAAGATTAGCATGTGAATCATTGTACTGAGGAAAGCAGATGGCTCTCCCCACTGTGGTTAGTCATCGTCCAATCTATTGAGGGCCTAACTAAAACAAAAAGGCAGAGGAATAGTGAATTCTCTCTCCATCAGGCTATGTGAGCTGGAACATCAATCTTGTACTCTCAGTGGTTCTCAGGACTGCAGGCTCACACTGGAATCTTTACCATCACCTCTCTACCTTCAAACTTCACCACTGATCTTCCTGGGTCACCAGCTTGCAGACAGCAAATTTTGAATCTTCTCAGTCTCCCAAATCATGATACAATACCTTGTAATAATAAGGTATACAATCGTATATATAATATATATTAAGGTCTCTGATATATATGGAGGAGAAAGGTCTCTCTATATATCAAGGGGAAAATATATAATCTGTTTTTCTGAAAAAACTGACTAATACAGATTTTCATGCCAAGAGTGGTTCTAAAAGAACATAGTTTTAAGAATGAATTTTCTGAATTGAATCTGGGGTTTCTGGAATGGGATTTCTAATCGGATGAGATTTAAAGATGATAATGACTCAATTTTCAGTAGTAAAGTGAGTGCTGCTAGTCCATAATGTGAACTGGTAATGAAGATTATGAAATATCTCCTAATAAATCACTTGTAAGAAGCAAGGAGCTGGGTGACTGTGTATGTGATCCTATTGAAAATTTTTGGAAAACTAAGGAGTATAACAAGATTGGTTGATTATCCTTAGTGTTGAACAAAGTGAAGGAAGAAAAAGATGAACTCAGGGATTTGAATTCTCACCTCAAGCACCATAAAAATGAGCTAATGTCATCATGTGTACCCTGAAGGAGACATTTGTCTCCTATAGTCGCAGAGTTGAGATTGCTAGAAATCAAATGCAAAATCTGACCTTGCAAATGGCTGAATTGCAATGCAAGTGGAACTCCTAGCCTTGCAGCGTATCTGCTGTCAAAGTGAAGGCATTCATTGAGAAAGAACAGGGTCCTATAAATTAGATTGGAGACATATGGAAAGATCCTGATGAAGCTGGGGACACAGGGCCACAAAATTCTGATTAGTTTTCCTGTTAGTGGAAGAGAACACCACACAGTTGGTAGTGCAGTGTAGTGCTCCACCTTTGTGTGAGGAGATTAACCCTGTGTTGCCTAAGGAAACTGTATTCGGTTTCCCAGAGGCTGTTGTCATCCAAGACAATGATGGTTCTCTTCAGCATCTTCACACTGTACCCATCTTTGCTTCTAGAACTATAACAAGACTCAAGTCTCAGCTGGCCACTAAAGTGGGGCACAAAGTATGACCCATCAGAGATGCACCATACTTCCACAGAACTATTTGAGTTTTCTTATTCGTACAATCAGAAATGACACTAAGAGTGTGAAATAATTGTGGGAGAAACATAAAGATGGATCAGGCTAAATTCATCAATATGCACCCACCCAGCAGAGGTTTTACATTTAATGTTAAGGTTTCGGGAATTAGAAAAAGCTGTAACAGTTGGTTTGACTGTTTGAAAAATGGCCCAAAAGATGGCTCATGGTGAACAAATTGAAAATGTGGAACCTGCCTTGGTTCGATGTGGAAAAAGGATTTCAAAGGGTTTGAGAGACTGGAATGTTAGACAGGATTTGTCATTTAAGACCTACTCACCTTTGCTTCTTGCTTTTAGTTCTCCAGCACGTAACAGAAAAATCCACCACATGTATAAAGACCCATATGGGGTCTTCTTCCTCTGTGTTCCATCTGTATTGCAGGAATAAGTTTTGTTGGAATGAAAGGATTTCTATAAAATATGTGTGACAGGCGGAATAAAGTCCCCTCGGAGATGTCCACGCCATACCATGACCTGTGACTATGTTGTCTCACCAGGTGAAGGGGACTTTGCAGATGTGATTAAGTTAAAAGATTTGGAGCTGAGGAGTTATCCAAATGGACCCAGTGGGTAATAATTATAGGAGTCCACAGGAAGAGAAGAGGAAGACAGGAGGCTGGGAGTTAGCAGTGCTGGATTGCGGCCTTTGAAGATGGAGGCAGGGGAAACAAGCCAACGAATGCAGGTGGCCTCTAAAAGCTGAAAAAGACAAGGAAAAGCCTCTGCCCTGGAGCCTCCAGAAGGAACACCATTCTGCTGACACCTTGATTTTAGGCCAGTGAGATCCGTTTTGGACTTCTGACCTGTAGGACTGTAAGGTAATCAGTGTGGGCTGTTTTAAGCCACCAAATTTGGGGTGAATTGTTCCCCTAGTAGTAGAAATAGGCTTAAGTTTATAGAGTTGCAACAGTAAGTCACTGAATGGAAATGTTGGTGTTTACTGCCCTTTAGGTTTGGGGGAGGGTGCTCCCGGAACATACTAATTTGCATGGCTGCCTTAAAGCCCACCTCTGCCAGCAGCCAGGCAGCTGCTGGTGATTTCCTTCAGCTATTTGTTGGCTAAAAAACACAAAAAGACTCAATTGAGGCAGTTTCAGCGAAAGCAAAAGTTACCCACAGTATCGCCTGTGCTTAGGTACATACAGGCCTGTGAGAACTCAGCTCACATAAATTTCCAGTGCTGAGCAAGCATTAGCCGCCAAACACCCAATAGCCAATCACAACAAATGATACCGGGAAGTTGCTGTCTCTGAAATGCGTGGCATAAATTTCCTGGGAACATGTTTGGAATTGTTATTAACAAGAATATGCTTCCAAAGTAGGTCAGTTAATTCTTTCAGCATCCATCAGAGATTAGTGGTAACACTTTTTTCTTTTGTAAACAAAGTAGCATGTGAAAAAACATGCTTTGCTGGAAATTTTAGATTTCTAGAACAGGTTGGCTTGTAGAGGGGGTTGACAATCTAGATTCCCAAGTGTACCAACTAAGGACTTGGGCCAACACTTGTGTCTGAAGCAGAATTGTGCGTATTTCACATCTGTAACTCTAGCCATGAAATGGGGTGAAAAGGGCAGAATTAGATACTAAGATAGTTCCAGGATTTACAATCAACTGCAAGTATCTTGGGTATACCATTTAAATTTATTAGATATTTGAGGAATCGTTGTACTAAATGCCTTCTTTCTGAGTTATGAAAAACTACACTATTGTGAATCATTTCCTCATAAGGAGGCTTCTACCTTATGAGGTAGGCTCTAGGAATCCAAAGAATCAAATGTTAGTAAAAGAGAATAGACCCAGAGATTGGCTCTCAAACTTAGGTAGGAAAATGAAAACCTCAGTCCTCTTTACAAAAGAAATGACTAATAGGAGCCTGATTTCTATAGAAATACCAGCTCTGGCAGTTGTCCGCTGACTTTACACCATTAAGCAGTTTATCAGATTGCAAATGGTGAATTCCTTAGCCAAAGTAGGAAGAACTACATCAGTTAAATATTCTCTTCATGTGACTAAATAGATGTGCCTAAATATGGTTCCAGAGCTACAGATGGCATGGTGCAAGGCAACATTTTTAGGGAATGAGCAGCTAAGTATTTAATCATCATTCACAATATATATTACATCGCTTTCTGAAATTGCCACCCAAAGATACATACAGAATTTTGCATTGAAGAGACAGGAATTCCATATCTTACTTACACAAAGCAATCTCTACGTAGGAGACATCGTAATATTTCATCAACCAGAAATTTTTTAAGAGGGGAAAATTCGATGTACTGTGAATCAACTAAGAAGAATAAATACAGGAATTAACTCCTGGCACATCCTTTGTTCCAGGCTGTTATACATTGTGTTACAATTGCCCTTACTGAATCACTTCTGAAAGAATTTCTTGCATAATGGCATTTTAGTCATCTCTGTAATGTCAACAAACAAGGCAGATTAATGCTTCCAGTCCTGAACTGTCTTGCTCTCTGCTTATTAGAATTGTAGTCAGTTCTTGATTAGAATGAATGACATCTGATTCCATAAGGCAGTCACAACAGAGGCACCTTCTTGCTATGGTGTCACCCTGCAGATGACAATGTAGGCCATTATGAATGACACTCCACAATTTGTTACTTCCTGCCTCAAATTGTAGTTAATCTTTCATTCAAACTGTACACATGTGCAGCTTTAAGTGGCCTATCACAGCGAGTACCCAGTAATGCTGCAAGCACATGTAGACTGACAGGAGGTAAATTGCTTGTCAGGAGGTCTGTATTTCAATTTACAGCATATTCCAAACACGTCGTGGTGAAAGCACTCCACAACAGCTGCTTTCATTGCTAACTATTTTTGATGTAAATGTCAATAAAGCTCCAGGCCCTTTCATATTTTTGGCCAAGAATGTCCATCTTTCCCTATGCAGGCTGGCAGGTGGAGTTCCATTTATCTACTCTTAGGAACATGTCCTGTAATAATGATTGTCTCCGGAGACCGTTTAGAGTGATTGAGAGCAGTGATTGGGACAATAGACTGCTGAATTTCATTGCTGCCGTGGGTTGACAGGTGACTGCTTTTATACCCTCTCATCTGGTGGAGAAGGAAATAAAACACAAGCTTCCATCCAGTCCACAGGCAATCCCCTCCAGGCTGAAGATCCATACCTCTACTTTACTGCATTCATCAGAAAAAAATCCAGAGCCATGGTTATTAAACAACCTTAAATTCCCCAAAAGATCTAGGGATTTTAAAGAGACAGCAGTGGCATTTATTTTCTGTAGGATTACAGATAGGAAAATTAAACAAACAATTTTGAATGGGATGTGTACGCCTTTGAGGCTCTTCCTCCTTCTCCTTGCAAAATGGCCCTTTTGGGATACCAGCTGTTCACACCATATAGCAAACTCTGTCTTTTAACTAATGCTCTGAGGAAGATGACTGAAGCTTGACCTTTAGCAGCTGAAAGCTAGCAGATATATTAGAAATCAATTCAAGGATGCTGCTTTTGAACACATTTGCATTTAAATGTGTCAGTGTGTTAGCACAGTAGATAAGGTTTTTTTTTCACAGCATAGAATAAAACCTCATACTCACTCTTTTATGCACATTTATTGAGCATCTGCTACACACGAAAGTTAGGGATACAAACTAGAATTAGATGGACACCCACAAAGAGGCAGCCTTTATTGAGAACAATGTAGTGACTAAAGTTTTAGAATAACTTATATTTATAATTTATATCCTTCCCTTGATTGTATTCTCCTGTGTTATTTATAATATATAATATATTATTACAATATTGCAAATAAAATATGCAATAAATAAATATTAGAAGTGCATGCTTGTTTTTTCCTAGTGATAAAAATTCTTAACTTGAAAGTTTGAGTACAAGTTTGTGTACAATTGCTCTTAAGAAAGGAATGTGTGCTTTGGACTTAGACTGATCTGTTTTCTATCCAGTTTCTACCACTTACTAGCCTACTGGCCTTGGGATGATTACATACTTTTAAACTTTATTAGCCTCAGTCTCTTTATGTGTTAACTATTAATAGTTAACATATACTGAGCATTTACTATGCATTTGATACTTTATTTACATTATTTAATTTAATCCCTTCAAAAGCCCTTGGAGTTGGACGCTTATATCATCCCATAAAATAACTTGGTTAGTAAATGGATTCAGTACTGGAACACGTGAAGACTGTTTCTGGAACCTACATTTTAAATTCTCACTCTAACTTATCTTTAGAAAGATAATGATAATATCTCATAGCATTATTGTGTGCCTGACAGTTAGTTATGCTGGATAAAAAAGTGTATTCTCTTGTCTTTGGAACTGAATCAGTAAATCTATGAGAACTGTCAAGAAAGCTGTTGAACAATCCGAGAGGGTGGTTGGCAGTCTTCCTCCCTTTGGGATGCCGTGCTATTCTCTCGCCCCTTTTCTTCTCCACCATCTTCCCTTCTCTCACTCCCTGCTCTCCGCTCTCTCTCTTTCTCATCTCTTGCCCCTACTCTCTTCTCTTTCTCTAATATAAAATAAACTTATACTTTTATATTCTACTCTTGGTAGAGAGTTTATCAATCTTTCTCCCTGTCAATAGACTCTATCCTTAAAAAAGAAAGAAAGAAAAATCAGGGAGGGTAGCACCTGATTCTCAGTTATGAGATCTGAGTGCATTTCACGGTTGGGCTTGAATGATGAGTAAGAGCTAGGTATTGTTGGGGAATTGTAAGCCCAGAGGACCGCCAAGCACAGGCGTGGAGGGGAAGTAGTTAATGGGCTGTTCAGGGACTGGTGAGCCATCTAGTGTCTTGCAGCCTGGTGGAACTTGAGATTGAAACTTAAGGCAGATTAACATTGGCTTAAATCTTACTCTGTAATTCATCGGATGCCCATTTTTCTTGGGAAATAAAGATTACCTCAGAGTACAATAAGGATTAAGTACAACAACATATACAAAATCACTTAAGGAATTCAATAGTGCCTACGACACAAATGTTAAGATGGTGTATAAGGTATTTGTGCAACTTTTTCAAGTCAAGCCAAATGAAACTTCTGAAGGTCAAAACCAAGTCAGTCTTAGTGTTACATCACTTAGTGCCTAACAGTGTCTTGTACCCAGTAAGCACTAAATTAATATGTGTTGCATGAATAAATGTCAGATTAGATAATTAGGTTAATAATTACCTAATACATGTCTAATTAGATAATATCATTCTCTTGATATTGTGGGAAAAAGACATGTGCAGTTTCTACAGAACATGATTTGATCTGTATACAATCACAAGTATTATCATTAAATATATAATCAGGATTCTAATAGACTTCTCTTATGCCCCCCAACTATGTCTGCACAAAAAAGACATGTGCAGTTTCTATAGAACATGATTTGATCTGTATACAACCATACGTATTATCATTAAATACATAATCAGGATTCTAATAGACTTCTCTTTACCCCCCAACTATGTCTTATCTCAGGTATTATATGGTAGAAGTTTTGTGATCTTAATAGTGTCTTAGGGATGAAGAGCATCATGAGATAATGCCCTCCTTACCCAAAGGAAACAGTCCCAAAGACCCACATCTGGCTCCTGGCCAACTTCTAAAGGAACTACATGAGCAGCTGTGCAACTGAGACCACCTTCCAAAAGAGATCTGGAATCTAGGGGTCTTTGGCTTTTGTTTGATGGAAATTATCAGGCTAATTACAAATACAGCAACATCTAGCTATATACTACTTATAAGGGACATAATTTTCAAAACAAAAAACAAATTTGAAAATTAATTGAGAAAGATTTATCAGCTAAATTCCAACCTAAAAAAAGTATAATTGCATTGATAGGAGTTAAATGGAATTTAGGCAGTGCCTCACTTTACATCAAAAGTGCATTCCCTAACTACAATCCCAGGATTGTTGTGTATCTTTCACGACTTTATTTTTACATTTCTACTATTTATACATGTATGTAAACAACATTATATTTTTTGTGTGCTTAAAATTTTGCATGTATGTTAGCATCCTGCATCATTCTAATTCGTAACTTTTTGTCTTCATACGCTAAGTTTTCAAATTTATTTTTTCTTATATCTGTATAATTTTTTTTAAAAATTTACAAAATGAAAATAGCATATGGTTATAGTGTACAACATGTCTTGATATATGTACACATTGAGGAATGACTGAGTCAAGCTAATTAACTTGTGCGTAACCTCATGTACTTATTTAATTTTATGGTAAGAACACTTAAAATACATTTTCTTAGCAATTTTCAAGCATACTGTGCATAGTTATTAACTGTAGTCACCATGTTGTACACTGAATCTCGTGAACATTTTCCTCCTAAATAAAATTATGGATCCTCTGACCAGCATCACCCCAGTTCTTCCCACGATCCACTTAGGCTTGAGTAACCGCCATTCTACTCTCTACTTCTAAGAGTCTGACTTTTTCAGATTTGACTGATAAGTGAGATCGTGTAGTATTTATCTTTCTTTACCTGACTTCTTTCACTTACCGTCATATAGGTTCATTCACATTTTTCCAGAGGACAGATTTCCTTCTTTTCTAAGCCTGACTGCTATTCCATTGTATATGTATACCATATTTTCCTTACCCATTCATTCCTTGATAGATACTTAGGTTGATTCCATATTTTGGTTGTTGTAAATAATGCTGCAATAATCATGGGAGTTTAGTCATCTCCTCAACACACTGATTTTATATCTTTAGGATATAGAGCCAGTAGTGGGATTTCTGAATCATATAGTAATTCTATGTTTAATTTTTTGAGGAGCCTCTATACTGTGGTCCCTAATGACTATACTAATTTACATTTTCATTAGCAGAGTACAAGGGTTCCCTTTTCTCTACATCCTTATCAGCACTTGTTATCTCTTGTTTGGTTGAAAATAGCCATTTACATGTAGAAAAATGAAATAGGAGCCATATCTCTCACTACTCACAGTAATTAATTCAACATGGATAAATGATTTAAATGTAAGGCATGAAACCATAAGAATTCTAGAAGAAAGTGTTGGAAAAATTCTTCTAGATATCATCCTAGGGAAAGAATTTATGAAGAAGGCCCCCTGTGGCAATCACAGCAATAACAAAAATTAATGAATGAGATTTGATCATGTTAAAAAGCTTCTGCACAGCCAAGGAACTGATGAAATAGATAAACCTGCATAATGGAAGAAAATATTTGCAAGCTATATATCCAACAAAAGGCCAATAGCCAGAATCTACAAAGAAAGCACCTCAGCCCGAAAAAAGTCAAACCCCATCAAAAAGTGGGCAAAAGACATGAACAGAAGCATTTCAAAAGAAGATAAACAGATGGCCAACAAACACATGAAAAAAACATGCTCAACATCACCAATCTTCAGGGAAATGGAAATTAAAACCACAATGAAATATCACCTTCCTCCTGTTAGTATGACTTTTATTAAAAAGTCAAAAAACAATAGATCCTGATATGAATGGAGGGAGAAAGGAACAGTTCGGAACTGCAAATTAGTACAACCTTTATATTAAAAAGTATGGCAATTCCTCAAAGAACTAAAAGTAGATCTACCATTTAATCCAGCAATCCCACTACTGGGTATTTACCCAAAGAAAAAGAAGTCACTTTATCAAAAAGACATCTCTGCACCAGAATATTTGTTGCCATATAATTCACAATTACAAAGATGTTAAATCAATCTAAGTGCACATTAATTCATGAATAGAATAATAAAATGTAGTGCACATCAATTCACGAATAGAATAATAAAATGTGGTAAATGTACACCAAGGAATATTATTCAGCCACGAGGAAAAATGACTGAAAGCCTTTTGCAACAATTTGGATGGGACTAGAGACTGTTATCCTAAGACAGGTATCTAAAGAATGGAAAAATAAGCATCATATATACTCACTATTAAATTGGAGCTGTCTGAAGAGGATATATGTGCTTAGGGGAAATTAAAACATAATAGAAATCAAGCAGGTGGGAAGGGAAAGAAGAAAATGAGCAAAAATCTACCTAATGGCTACAGTGAACACTATCTGGGTATAGGCACACTTGTAACCATGAGTCAAGCATTATAAAAGTGATCCATGTAACCAAAAATATTTGTACCTCCATAATACTTTGAAATGAAAAAATGCAAAGAAAAAAGAGAAGAAAGGAAAAGCAAAAAGTCACTTTCACATGTATAAGGCAGTATCTCATTGTGGTTTTAATTTGTAGTTCTCTGATGATTACTGATGTTGAGTATTTTTTTCATATGACCTGTTTGTCATTTGTATGTTTTCTTCTTATAAATATCTATTCAGGGCCTTTGCCTATTTGAAATTAGGTTATTTGTTTTCCTGCTATTGGGTTGTTTTGAGTTTCTCATATGTTTAGATAGTAACCCCTTATCCGATGTATGGTTTGCAAATATTTTCTTCCATTCCATAGGTTGTCTCTTTACTCTATTGATTGTTTCCTTTGCTGTGCAGAAGGATTTTTGTTTGATGTAATCCCTTTGACTATTTTTACTTTTGTCTGTGCTTTTAAGGTCATGTCTTAAAAAATCGTTGCCCACACCAAGCCATGGAGCTTCACCTCTATGTCTTCCTCTAGAAGTTTAACAAGGTTAAGTTTTACATTTAAATTTATAATCCATTTTGAGTTTTGCATGCTGATATCAAGTTTCCCCAATCACTTATTTAAGAATGTCTTTTCTTCCTTGTGTGTTTTTGGAATCTTTGTCAAAAAATCAACTGACTATAATGCATGGATTTATTTGTGGTCTCCCTATTCTGTTCCATTAGTCTATGTGTTTGTACACCAGTACCATGCTGATTTTATTAGTATAGTTTTGTAGGAGGTTTTAAAATCAGGCAGGGTGATGTCTCTAGCTTGTCCTTTTTGTTCAAAATTGCTTTGGCTCTTATGGTCTTTTGTGGTTATTTAAAACTTTTAGGGTTTTATTTTATTTTTTGGTTTAGACAGGGTCTTTCTGTTTCTCAGACTGGATTGCAGTGATCGTAGCTTACTGCATCCTTGCACTTCTAGGTTCAGGCCATCTTCCTACCTCAGTTTCCTAAATAGAGGAACTATAGGTGCACACCACCACATCTGGCTAATTTTTTAATATTTTGTGGCTATGGGTCTTGTTATTGCCCAGAGTGGTCTCAAACTCCTAACCTCAAGTGATCCTCCTTCCTTAGCTTCCCAAAATGCTGGGATTATAGGCATGAACCACCACACCTGACCAGGACGGCTTTTTCTATTTCTGTGAAAAATGCCATTAGGATTTTCTTTAGAGATTACATTGAATTTGTATATCACTTTGGACCATAGAAACATTTTAATTATGTTAATTTTTATGATTCATATACACAGAATATCTTTCTATGTATTTGTGTCTCATTTCTTTCATCAGGATTTTACAGTGCTCAGTGTACATACAGATCTTTTTACCTACTTGGTTAAATATATTACTGATTATTTTATTTTGTTCGTAGCTGTTACAAATAGGATTGTTTTCTTAATTTAATTTTTGGGTAATTTGTTGTTAATCTATAGAAATACTATTGATTTTAGTATGTTGACTTTGTATCCTCTAGCTTTTCTGTATTTGCTGATTAGTTCTAATAGTTTTTTGGGGGGAGTCTTTAAGGTTATCTACATACAGTATTATAACATCTAAACAGAGACAATTTAACTTTTTCATTTCCTGTTTGGATGCCCATTATTCCTTTTTCTTGTATAATTGCTCTAGCTAGGATTTCCAGCACTATGTAAAGTAGAAGTGGTAAGAGCGGGCATCCTTGTCTTGTTCCTCATCTTAAAGAAAAAACTTTCAACTTTTCACTATTGAGTATAATCTTAGCTATGGGCTTGTGATATACAGTCTTCATTGTTTTGAGAGACATTTCTTCTATACCTAATTTGTTGAGAGTTTTTGTCATAAATGGGTGTTAAATTTTTTTGAATAATTTCACTGCATCCATTGAGATGATCATATGGTTTTTGTCCTTCATATTCTTAACGTGGTGTATTATATTTACTAATTTTGTATGTTTAACATCCTTGAGTCCAGTGATAAATCCTACTAGATCATGGTGAATGATTCTTTTAATGTGCTGTTCAATGTGGTTTTCCTGTATTTTGTTGAGGATTTTTGTATCTATGTCTATCAGTTTATTGGATTGCTTCTCTTCTTGTAGGATCTTTCTCTGATGTTATTCCTGATAATGTGAGTTACCATTAGGATAATTTCTAGAGTCTGTCAATTTTGTTCACATATTTTGAATAATTATGGTTATTTTGCTCATGAAGCTCCTTATATTACCATTCTGGAAATGCTTCTAGATATTATTTGTATAATAAAACATAAAATACGCACAGAAAAATCCATCAAAATATGTCCAAAAAAATTAGTTTCAGAACATTTCTACCACCCCAGAAATTTCCCTTATTCCCTTTTCTTGGCATTTTACTCTTCTCTCTCCCTATCCCTTGGCTACCACAGTTTTCTCCTCTGTCACGTAGATTAGTTTTGACTGTGATTAATTTTCATGTAAATGAAATCCATAGTTCATTTTATACTGATTAATATAATAGAATTATATGTTTCTTCAACAAATAGTTGCATAGAAAATACATATGCAACTAGTTGGATAAGACATATATTTTAATAGATTAAGTTTAACTATTGTTTTAATTTATGTAATGGTTCATAAAATTATTCTAACTTTTTTCTTTTATCCAAATGCTGTTATAGTTTTCAAGGAAGGACTCTATTTCACCCACACATTCTTGTTTTACTCTACTAGCTAATACATTTGGTAAGATACAGAATAGGAGATATGTTAAATATTATTTTTCTCACTATTAAGAATGTTATCAGCGTTTGCATACAATTTCTGTGCCATTCTCTCTATTTTCTTAACCTGGAGATCGTACAGAATGTGTGGTGAATCTTTCCAAGCAAACTCTATATCTTTTGATTGTTCTTTCATATTTCAATGTTTCTCCCTTTGCTGCATTATGGGTGAATTTCTCAATTATCTTTTCTCTTCAACTCTTTCTAATAAAATTTGATTAAGTTTTTTGATTATGTACCTCAAACATTTTTTTAATTGTTTCTCTTCCGTATCAATTCATTTTTATCTCTACAGTTTTTACTTTTATGATACTTAATTATTTTGAATTGTTATTAGACCTTCACATAGCTCTTTTAAAATTCCAGGTATTTGACAGTCTCATTTTTTTATTGTGATATGATATTATAATATAATAACATTAGTCATTTATATGGCATATTCTCCAAGGTCTTATTTACTTGGGCTGTATTTTTAAGAATACTTTTTCATATTGGGAGAGAAATAATTAGTTTGGAGATTCTTCTTGCGTTGGCATTTCAATCCCCCTATTTCACACACTTTTTCCTCTTCAGTGGTGTTATAGTATTTCCACTGGGCTTCTGAGGTCCAAGTTCACTAGATCTTCTTGTCCCTCCCTCCATGGGTTCATCCTTGTGTCAATATTGAATATTGCAAGTATTGAGGTTTTCAAAGTATAAAGCATTATATACAAGCAGTAGTCCCAGGTAACGCTCAATTTCAACTCTCTTATCAACACCCCTCTCCCTCATCTTTGGCCTTTATTTATGGGTAGGAAAATTCATTGTAGTGCTTGATTTTGAGCAGTGAGCTTGACTTTAGTTCCTTGTCTCATGTGGTACACTATTATTTCTTCTTACTCAACAAAAGTTAAACTTCTTAACCAATTCTTAAACCCAGACCCCACCAGCACCCAATTTCAGCCCAACTTGCTGTTCTCTTTGACTGTTTAATTACTGATCTAAATAATTGCTTTATTTTAAGAGTGATTATTTGTTTTTAAATTTTTGTGTTTTATCTTTACTACTAGGCATTTACATGAGAGAAGGGATTTGGGAACTTAAAGAATGAACTTAAAATTTCACTTGAATTGTTTTCACAGTTTTATTGAGGTAGAATTTACATACTACAAATTCATACATTTTAAGTATGCAGTTGGTGAGTTTTAGTAAAGTTATACAGCTGTGAAATTATTGCTCTCAAAAGTTTGAGAGTTTTTGTTTGCCAGATTTTGTATCTGCCTTTTCTTTCCTTTCACAATTAAATGAAATTTAGTATATCTACAGAGTTGTCCAGACTTTACAACAATCAATTTTGAATCATTTAATTATCCCCCAAAGAGGCCTTCTATCCTTTTGTCATCATTTCCCATTCCTCTGTCCCCTCAACCACAGACAACCCCTGATGTACTTTATGTCTCTACAGCTTTGCTAGTTTGAGATATTTCATATAAATGGAATCATAAAATATGTGGTACTTTGTGTCTGGCTATTTCATTTAGTATGAGTTCCATCTGTGTTGTAACACCTATCAGTACTTTATTTCTTCTTACTGCCAAATGATATTAATTCGATGGACATATCATATTTTATTTATCCATTGATCAGTTAGTAGACATATGAGTTCTTTTCACTTTTTCTCTATTATAAATAATGCTGTTGTGGGAATTCTTATTCTGCCTTTGGGATGGACATGTGTTTTCTTTTCTCTTGGGTAAATATTGTTGACATACAGCATTATGCCAAACGTGTTAACTCTGTGTTTAGCCATTTGAGGAAGGCAAGACTGTTTCCTAAGGTGGTGCACAAATTTTACATATCCACCAATAGTGTATGAAGGTTTCCGTTTCTACAAATCTTTTGTCAGATATAAGATTTGCAAAAATATTTTCCAACTCTGTGTGCTATTTTTTTCACTTTTTTAATGATGTGTTCTTTGAAGGCCAAAAGTTCTTAATTGTGATGTCCAATTTATCTACTTTTTCTTTCATTGCTTTTACTTTTGGTGTCATCTAAAAAATAATTACCTAATTCAAGGTCTCAGTACTTTGTTCTCATGTTCTCTTTCAAAGTTTTATACTTTGAACTCTTACATTTAGGTGTTTGACTGATTTTGAGTTAATTTCTGCATACAGTGTAAGGTAAGAATCCAATGTTATTCTTTGATAGGTGTCTATCTACTTGCCCCCTAATAATTTTTTGAGAAGACTATCTTTTCTCAATTTAATTGTATTAGCATCCTTGTTGAAAATCAATTGATTGTAAGTGTGAAATATTTCTGGACTCTCTTCTGTTTCTTTGATCTATATGTCTTATCCTATGCGCATATTACGCTGCCCTGGTTTCGGCAGCTTTGTAGTAAATTTTGAAATCAGTTAAGTGTGTGTCCTCCAATTCTTTTTCAAGATTGTTTTGTCTATTCTAAGTTCTTTATATTTACATGTGAATTTTAGTTCAGTTTATCATTTTCTGCAAAAGAGACAATTATTTTCATGAGGATTATGATGAAATCTGTAGACCAATTTTGTGTAGTATTTCCATTTAACAATTACCTTCCAATATGTAAATAGGAAGACATCTTTCATTTAAGTCTTCTTTAATTTCTTTCAATAACATTTTGTTGTTTTAGAGTGTAAGTTTTATGTTACTTATTAAATTTATTCTTAAGTATTTTATTCTTTTTAAGCTATTATAAATGGAGTTGTGGTCTTAATTTTATTTTCAGTTTACTTGTTGCTACTATATAGAAATGTAACCTGTTTTTATATCAAGCTTATTTCTATAATCTTGTTGAACTTGATTATTAGTTCTAATACTTTTTAGTGTATTCACTGTGATTTTCTTTCTTTCTTTTTAGAGACAGAGTCTCACACTGTGATTTTTCTATAGGTAAGATCATGTCATCTCCAAAAAGTGATACCTTTACTTCTTCCTTTCCAATATGGATACCTTTATCATACTTTTCTTATATGGTTTAGCATTCCAACTGCAACAGAGTCTGGATCCTGAGAATGCTTATCCTTTCCCTGACCTTGATCTTTGAATGAAAGCTCTTAGCTTTTCACCATTAAGTATGACATTAGCTATGGAATTTTTGTAGATGTTCTTTTATTAAGTTGAAGATTTTTCTTTTATTCTTAGTTTATTTCATCTTTTTATCATACAGGACTGTTGAATATTCTTTTATTTGCTTGTTTAATTGAGGTGAGATTTACATAACAAAAAATTAACCTTTTTAAGGTTAACAGTTAGAACATTTACAATTCTGTACAACCACCACCTGTATCTAGTTCCAAAACATTTTCGTCACTCCAAAAGGAAATCTGTAGGCATGTAGCTGTTGCTCACATTCCTCTTCTCTCCCCAGCCTCTGGCAACTACCAGTCATTCTGTCTGTATGTATTACCCTATTCTGTATATTTCATATAGATGCAATCATAAATCATGTGACCTTTTGTGTCAGGCTTCGTTCACTTAGCCTAAAGTTTTGTTAATTGACAAATGATAGTTGTACATATTTATGTTGTATGTGTAATATTTTGATACATGCATACAATGTGTAATGATCAAAGTAAGATAATTGACATACCCATTATCACAAATATTTAGCTTTTTGTGTGTGTATGGGGAATATTTTAAGTCTTCTCTTCTAGCTTTTTATATTTTTTATTTTTTTCATTTTTTAAATTTTCTCTATACATATACATGTGTTTATTTGGTTTCCACCTTTTGCCTTCACAAAATTAAAAAGCCTTAAAATTTAATAACAATAACAATGTTTAATATAAGGAGTAGAAACAAAAACCTCATAAAGAATGAATGAAGATAAATACATTCAGAAAAGAAATCAGATGATTGCTGCAATGAAATATTGAGCAATAATAATAATAATTATGCAACAAAAGTAACATTCACATTGTCAAATAAGAGTATGTCTATCAGAGAATGCTTTAACTCTGAGGTTCAGTATGGAGTCATCAGTTAACTTCTTCTTATTTTTTCCCAAAGTCTCAAAAAACAGACAACTAATATTTATAAATAAAAATAAAAGATAATTTCAGAAAACAGATCATGCCAAATCTTATAGACAATAGAAAAAGAAAAAATTTTTCAAAATCATTCTACTTCATCTGGATATACTTGATATTAAAATTGGAAAAAATATATTGTAATAAAGGGAAATTGCAAACATATTTCACTTATAAATGAGGATGCAATATCTTAAACAACATATTAACAAGTTGAATTAAAAATTAATGTTTAAGTAATGTACTTTGGTCAAAATTAAATCAAATCTATTTGAGAATTAGTCACTCTTTTCTTTTCTTTTCTTTTCTTTTCTTTTCTTTTCTTTTCTTTTCTTTTCTTTTCCTTTCTCTCACCACCCACTTCTCTGTCTGCTCTCCCTTTCCCCCAAGCCCCACCATGTCATTAATTGTCATTAATTGCCCTCATATCAAAGTTGAATGCATAGGATTCATGCTTCTCCATTCCTGTGATGCTTCACTAAGAATAATGTGTTCCACCTCCATCCAGGTTAATACAAATGCTGCAAAAATCTCCATTTTTTTTAATGGCTGAATAGTATTCCATGGTATACATATACCACAACTTACCAATTCATTCCTGGGTTGAGGGGAATTTAGACTATTTCCACATTTTAGCAATTGTAAATTGAGCTGCCATAAACAGTCTAGTACAAGTGTCTTTATAATAAAAGTTTTCTGATGCCCAGGAATGGGATTGCAGGATCAAATGGGAGGTCTAGGATGAGTTCTTGAGGTTTCTCTATACTTCCTTCCAAAAAGGTTGTATTAGTTTGTAGTCCCACCAGCAACCTAAAAGTGTTCCTTTCTCTCCACATCCACACCAGCATCTGTAGTTTTAAGATTTTATGATGTGGGCCATTCTCGCTGGGTTTAGATGGTATCTCAGAGTGGTTTTAATTTGTATTTCTCTAATAATTAGGGATGATGAGCATTTTTTCATGTGTTTGCTAGCCATTCATCTGCCTTCTTTAGAGAAGGTTCTGTTCATTTCTCTTACCCCATTGATGTATGGAATTGTTGGTCTTTTTCTTATGGCTTAATTTAAGTTCTATATAAATTCTAGTTATTAAGCTTTTGCCTGATTCAAAAATATGCAAATATCCTTTCCCATTGGGTAGGTTGTCTATTTGCTTTGCTTGTTATCTCTTTGGTTGTACAGAAGTTTTTCAGTTTAATTAAATCCCATTTGTTTATTATTGCTATTGTTGTATGGCCATGGTAGTCTCCTTCATAAAGTCTTTCCCCAGGCCGATATCTTCTAGTGTTTTTCCTACTCTTTCTTTGAGGATTTTTATCATTTCATGCCTTAAATGTAAGTCCTTTATCCATCTTGAATCAATTTTTGTGAATAGAGAAAGATGGGAGCCCAGTTTCTGTCTTTTATATATGGATATCTAATTCTCCCAGCACCATTTATTGAATAAGGAGTCTTTCCCCCAGTGGACATTTTTTTTTTTTTTTTTTTTTGGTTTATTGAACATTAGGTGGTTGTAAGTTGTTGGCTTCACTTCTGGGTTTTTTATTCAATTCCAAATGTCTATGTCTCTATTTTTGTGTTAGTACCATCCTGTCTTGACCACTATGGCCTTATAGTATAGCCTGAAATCTGGTATGGTGATACCCCTGGCTTCCTTTTTATTACTAAGAGCTGCCTTAGCTATACGGGGATTTTTATGGTTCCATACAAAACACAGAATCATTTTGGGGAGGTCTTGAAAGTAGGATGTTGGTATTTTAATAGAGATAACGTTGAATCAATAGATTGCTCTGGGAAGTATAGACATTTTAACAATGTTGATTCTTCCCAGCCATGAGCATGGTATGTTCTTTCATTTGTTAATATCCTCTGCTATTTCCTTTCTTAGGGTTTCATAACTTTCTTTATAGAGATCCTTCACCTCTTTTTTTAGGTATATTCCTCAGTATTTCATTTTCTTTGGGGCTATGGTGAAGGGAGTTGTGTCCTTAATTAACCTCTCATCTTGGCTGTTGTTGGCGTATACAAAGGCAACTGACTCGTGGACCTTGATTTTATATCCTGAGACATTACTGTATTTTTTGATGACTTCCAAGAGTCTTGTGGTTGAGTCTTTAAGGTTCTCTAAGTATAAGATCATATCATCAGTAAATAAGGAGAGTTTGACCTCTTCTGCTCTCAGTTGGATGCCCTTTATTTTCTTGTCTT